>CM045561.1:17424882-17724882 GCA_024721245.1 Mitragyna speciosa
TGTGGCGCTGTGTTATTTGGTGTTAGTCTACGTATGTATGTGTGTGATGTTCTGTGATATCAGGGGAGATGGAGATGATGACGGGTATTTGGGTTGTGGGTGTTTTTTGGTTCTGCCCTGTTTCTGCAAGTTGTGGGCAATCGATGGTGGGATTGGTTGTTTGATTACTTTTGGTCATTTTCTTTGCAAGTATGGTGGTAGTGGCTTTGGTGGTGGAGTGCGTTAATTCTGGCCAGTGGAAAGGGGAAATCAGTAGTGATGTGGTGGGTTTTGTGTTAGTTTCAAGTGATCGGGGTTATAATGGCCTACTGTTTGGTGGTTTGATTGTGGGATTTGGGGCTATTGGGTTGGCGTTGGGTTGAAATTGGTGGTGGTGGTTGATAGAGAAGCTAGGCAGTGGTAAACGGTGGTTGATGGTGGAGATTGGATAGAATTGGTTAGTTGGGGAGGCTGAAGAACGGTGGAGAAGGAATAGAAACTAAGAACATTGAAGAAACAAAACCCAGAAAAAATAGCATAAAGAAAACCCAAAAAAAAAAATCAACCTAAATCTCAAAAACAACACTAAAATGAAAGAAAAGGGAATAAATAAAAGATAAATAAAGTAAAATGTTACCTTTTAAAGCTTGAAGCTTGATAATGAACAGTGACCAGAGGTTGAAGACGATGAACAGTAACCCTTCTTGAAAGAAACGGTTACATGTGTGTGCAGTGTGTGTTTTTTATCTTTAATTTTTGGGATAAGAACATGTTTAGGGTTTTTGATTTTTTTTCTTCCCTTTTTTTTATTTTAATGGGAGTATTTATAGAGCCTAGTAGTCTTGGCCTTCAAAAATACCCCAAAATAACCAAAATGCCACTAGTAATAAAATCCTAATTTTATCTTAAAAAAATTATTCTTGACACAAAAATTCAAAACTAAAACAAAAATGACAATGAACTCCAAAATTTGTCAAAAAAAAATTCAAAATAGATTTCAAAATCTAAAAAATAAAGTTTAGAGTTTAAAATTGGCCAAAAATGCGTTCGGGATGTGAAATGACTATTTTGCCCCTGTAATGACAAAATAAACAGAAAAATAGCTATTGGTCTCGAAAAATTGTCAAAAATTAAAAATAATCTTAAAAACCTAGAAAATGAATTTAGGACTCAAAATTTGGTAAAAAATACGTTTGGAATGTGAAATGACTATTTTGCCCTTGAACGCAGTATTTACAGAAAAAATAGGAATTGTTCCCAAAAGATAAAAAAAAAATTTAAAAAACATGTCTAAAATCATGAAAAACAAATTTAAAGCTCGAAATGAACGAAAATGGTGTTCGTAGAGCGAAATGAGCATTTTGTCCCGTGCTGGTGAAATATAGAAAAATACCAGTTAAACTAAAAAAAATACAAAAATTTAAAAATACATATGAAAGTAAAAAAAATGAATTAAAATCTCAAAACTAATGGAAAAATATTTATAGCTAAAAATTACTGTTTTGCCATCCAAAATTGTTGATTTTGCCCCTTTTGCCAGAAAATTAGAATTTGACCCCCAAAATGGAAAAACACCCCAATGTTGTAAAAGATGAATGGTGTGTCAAAACTTGTTATCTACACAAGACAAAACCTAGAGGGAGAAAAAAACTCAAAGGTGCCGCCACCTCCTCTTATCCCTCTCCATAATAATTAGGTCATTTTCTCTTATGTTCTATACATAATTTAAAGGAGTTAGCACTCAAAAGTCAAGGCAATCAAGCCCGTAGAGGTTTCCACAAGATTGTATTCGTGTAGATGCTGTTAGAGGGTCAATGCTTGGAGGGCTTTTGTGGTAGACCTACCTCTTCAATGAAGGATCTAGCTTTTTAAAGCATAGAAATCTTCTATACTAAAGGTAATTCTCATGTAAACCCCCTCGTGTGTGTGTGTATCACAGAGATCTACAGCTTAAGGTAATAAATTTTTATTTTTCCACTGCGTTATTTATATTATTACCTTACGTATCTTGCCGGCCAAATGATTCTTAAAAGAGTAATTTATCCTTTAGGAGAAGCTAATCAAGATTGATGAATGGTTGAAAGTCAAGTTTTTTACTTTAACTAAAGCACTTGTTAAGAGGCAACTTAACCATTCTTTTGTTTTCTTTTCATTCAAAGCATGTTTATAGCCTCTTTAAGTCACTTTAAACTTGTATAGTGTGCTTGTATTGTAGGACTGCAAAGGATGTGGAATTTGTGCATCATCAAATTTGGAGAGAATTCAAAGAGAGGTTTGATACAAATCTTCTATTTCAATTGAATTATTAACCAACATTTGGTTTAAACATGTTTCTTTGATCATTTACAAGTGAATTCAAATATTAGATTGCTTGAAAAGTGGCAAAAAAATCATTTGAAGAAAATGGTGCAAAAATAGCAAAAAAAATTATAGAAATCTGTGTTCATGGATCCAAAAGAGGACCCACAGATTTGGTCTACGAATCAGAAACTGGAGACTCTGTTGGAACCCACGGATTCAAGATCTATGGATCCTAGAACCCTCCCAACAGTTTAATCGCGGACTCAAAGATCCATGGGTGGGGACACGGTTCAACGTCAGAAACAGGCAATAAACAAGGACTTCTGTAGGTATGTTTTCTTCAACTTTTCAACAACTTCTCTCAATCCCAAACATTCCGTTCTTCTCATCTCATTTTTCCATCAAATTTTTGAGAAATTTTCACCAAAAACACTCCACACAACATCATCTACACATGATTAAACATCAAAATTAGTGAAAAAGGGGAAAATTTTCACATTAGAGATAAACACTAGAATTTTCCCCTTTTGATTTTGTGTTTAATTCAAAGCATCTTGAGTCCAAATCTTCACTCCTCTTGTATATCTAGACATTCTACACATCATTTCAAGTAAATTCCATGGCTTAATCCTTGATTTTAAGATTTCCAATTTTATATGTTCTTCATTAAAGCGAAATTTGATAAATTATTGCTATGTTTTGAGGATTTTGATTTTAAGTATGGCTTATTTTGCATTAGTTTGAACTTGTGTGATGTTTTAATTGAGATTTATATGCCCATTTTATATGTAGATTAGGGTTTTTGAGGTAAAATTAATATTTTGAGCAATTCAATGCACTATTTTTGTATCATCTTCTAAGACTTCATTATTCAATCATAATTTGGATGGATTTGATTACAATTTATCACAATTTTAGCAGATTCAAGTTGGTTGAAACTGAAGAAGTCTAGTGCACAATGCTTTGCTCAATTTCTAGAGAAAATTTTGTAGACACCAAATTTTGACACACCATTTATTTTCAAACACGGGAAGGGCATGTTTGCATTTTTTTGGGACAAATTTTAATTTTTCAATAATTTGGGGGGCAAAATAGTAATTTTATCTGTAAATATTTTTCTATCAGCTTTTGGGGGTTTTAAATTCATATTTTTACTATTATGTGAATTTATTAATTTTTTTTATAATTTTTCTGGACTTAATTAGTATTCTTTATATTTTTACTATCACAAGGGCAAAATGGTAATTTCTTCCCGCGAATACCATTTTAGCTCACTTTTAGTTCCAAATTCATTTTTTTAATTCTTTAAGTATGTTTATGAATTTTCTTGATTTTTTCAGAGACGATTACTATTTTTCTGCGAATTTTCATTGTCCGAGGGCAAAATCGTTATTTTACAAATTAAATTCATTTTTCACAAATTTTCAGTCAAAAATGCATTTCCTAGTGTTTTAAGCTTATTTGTAATTTTTGATAATTTTTTTAGGACAATAACTATTTTTCTGTGAATTTTCATTGTCCGATGGCAAAATCGTTATTTTACAGCCTAAATTCATTTTTTGTCAAATTTTGAGTCAAAAAGGCATTTTCTAATGTTTTAAGTTTATTTTTTTAATTTTTTTGATATTTTTTTTAGGCTAATATTTATTTTTTGTGTATTTTCATTGTCCAGGGGCAAAATCGTCATTTTACACCCCGAGTGCGTTTTTATCAGTTTTGAGCTCTAGTTTATTTTTGAAATCTAATGTGAATTTTTCTTAAAATTTAGAGATTGTTGTCAGATTCTTTGTATTAATTATTTTTAAATTTTGGGGTTAAAAAATATTTTTTTAATAAAATTAGCATTTTTAATGCCGGTGGTGTTTTCGTCATTTTATAGCATTCTTAGCCAACAAGACAAGGGGCCTATAAATACCCCTTTTAATCAACAGAAGAAAGGAAAAAATAGAAAACCCTAAAACGCTTCTTCTTTTGTGATTTTTTTAGATTAAAACACACACACTTCACACCACAAAAAACACACAAGCAACCATTTCTTTCAGAAAAAGCTACTGTTCATCATCTTCGCAGCAACTGTTCATCGTCTTCAAACATTCATCACTGTTCATCTGATCTCCAAGTTTCAAAGGTAAGGTTTTATTTTGCTATTTATTCTGTTTCGATTCACATTTTTCTTGGTTCTTTTTCTTTTCTTTTCTTCTTTTCATTTCACTACAAGAATCTGCTTAATGTAAAAATAAAAAAAATTAAATTTATATTGTCTGGGAATTTTGGTTGAATTCTTGATGTTTTGTTGGTTTCTTTATTGATGTTCCTTTGGTTTATTTTTAGGGTCTCTTCTCCTCCACCGTAAATCTTTCTTCCATCTCTGCTTCATCTTCCTATTCTACGTTCACCATCTAATTCTTTCCTTCTCTTCTAGCCTCTAACCTCTCTCCCTCCTCCACCTTCAACCATCTTCACTACCTACTTACTCTCCACCATTCACCACCAATCATTACCATCTCCCTCAACCTTCTTTCTACCACCTTGCATAACCTCCACTTAAAATCTAGTCATCCGAAGAAACACAGCAGCCCCAAACCACAAATCTCTGCCCAACTGTCTGACCATCGCCCAAATTTCCATTGAAACTTCTTCTTCCACCACCACAAGACGCTCTCACCACCACCGACAGCTTCACAAGCACCAAACAAAATAGCTAAACCACCGACAACACATCCTAAACCCACCAGTCTTCCTCACTCAGAAATCAATAGCCCCCAAAATTACTGAGCCAAGCAATCAGCCACCCACACAACCACAAACGCCCAAAAGCACCATCAATGAACATCCAATTCCCATTCAATCACACACACAAAATCAATTGCACGCACATCACAATTAATCACGCAGAACACATGCTATTCACACACTCTGCACAGGCAGACAAATTCGCCATCATTATTAGTCACATACACAATCATTCATACATAGTTCACACATTCACAAATCACAGAGTTCACCATACACAGTTCTGCCAAAACTACCAAAAACTGGACTTTCACCGCCTCATCCGAGAACCACCACCCTCAACCCAGTCACCGTCCCCAACCACTGCCAACCTCTTCCTTCATCCCTTGCTGCTCATGACCTGCAAGGAAAAGCACAAAACAGATGCAAGAGTCCAAACAAACCCACAGAAATGCCATCTCTTCCCCTGTTCCTCTTGCCACAGAATCAAAATGCTCTCATTCACTATCAAGACAGCATCTAACGCACCACAACAACATTTCCTCCACCATCTCATTGCTTATTCTTTGCCAAACCAATTTCCCACTGGAACAACCACACCCAAGACCATCACTACAACTTGCAAAACAAAAACAAAAAACAGTACCATTCAATAGCCCCAAAATCACATACTGCCCCTTGCCGGTTATCCTCCGCCTCTCACCACAAATTCAATTGCTGACCACCGCCATTAAATCTGAACACCAACCAAGCTCCCAGCTCCCCCTCCCTCCTTTGACAACATCATCTCCAGGCACCATCGCGCCATCAACTTCGCCACCATCTCCCTTCCCACAAAGACCCTAAATAGAAACTGGAGAGAAAGTGAGTGTTGGAGAAGAGAAATAAACGAGAAAATAGAAAATTGGAATTGGCTCAGGAGAGTGAAAGAGAGAGTGATAGCAGTAGAGACAAAGAGAGAGGGGGTGCGATAAAAATGCAATAGAGGAGAAGGTGACAGAAGAGAGGAGGAAGAAATCAGGAAGAAGGTTAGGAAAGAAAGGGGGAAAATGGAGGAGGGAAACAGGGGTCTGATTACGTTAGAGAAAGAAGGGGAAAAGGAGAAGAACACAGAGAGAGAAACGAGAGAGAAACAATGACAAAGAGAGAAAAATGGGATTTGGAGAAGAGAACGATTATCATGGAAATTTGGGGAATTTGGTTAAAGGTTAATTGGTTTTTAATTCAGTTCTAATTTATTTGGGTTTTGTTGACTTAAATCAATTTTGGAATTGCCCGTTTATTTGTTTGCTAACTAGTTGATTTATTTAGTTAATCAAAGTAATTTAATTTACTAATTTAGTGTTATTGCAGTTAGCATTTTGTTCTTTTGAATTATTTTATAATAAGCAAGTACTTTTGGTTATAATTCTTGTTTAATTGTGTATTGTCAATTGGCACCCAAATTGTTTTATGACATGTAATTGAATCCTTCATAATTTTAAATTGACCCTCCAGATTTTATTTTTCTTTCAATTAGGTCCTATTTATTGCAATTTGGCATAAATTTTATGGAATTTACATTTTCTGTACCCCCATACTTTACAGAAATTTTATTTTTGCACTCCCATTTAGCATTAATTTACAATTGCACCCCCATGCTTATTTGAATTTATTATTTGGCCCCTAGGAGTTTTTGAATTTGTTTTTTAGGCCCTTAACTCACTCGAATTTTGCATTGTTATTTCCCAATTTTTGTGGTATTTCACATTTTTATGTTTTATTTATTTATATTGTGATACATTGACGTGTGCGTTCATTTTCTTAAGCCTTTGTACCGGGTCTTCAAAAGGGTATTTTCGTTACCTTTTAATTGCTTCTTTATGTGCTCTAACGTGCTCTAATGTGATATTTTATGCAATTTTTTATGCATTTTTTATTTTATGCACTTTTTGCGTATTTATTTATTTTTGTTTTATTTAATTTTAAATTTTATTATTTTGACGAAAAATGTAATATTTTTGTATTTAGCTAGTCAATGTAATAGTTAGATTATTTTCTTCATATTTAGCAAAAAATTGTGTAATTCAGATAGAAAGTGTAATAGATAGAGTATTTTTAAGTTTCCCCCTTCAAATTGTAAATCAAACCCCCCGGTGTAATAGTTAGGGTTTATTCACTTTTGTGTGCTTACGTGCTTATTTGTTTTACCGCTTTCATTAGGATTTTGCATCTAGATATTATGCTTATGTGTTACGTGCTACTACTTGACTTTATGTGTCTTTATATGTTTAATTTTCTTCTAATTCATGATTTAATATTTAATTCATGATTTATGGTATTCCAGTCATCCACACTAGTCCAACATGCTAGTTGTGGCTTCATTCTTTTCCCGCTAGTCCAACTGCTAGTGGGATATTTTTTAGAACGGGCTAGTCCAACTGCTAGACCCTTAAGGACATTTTAGTATTAGGGTACATTCGTGTGCATTTCACATCTCACTTTCACTACACTTTTAGTTTCTTTTGTCATGATTTTATTATTATTATTATTATTATTATTATTATTATTATTATTATTATTATTATTTTGACACATTTTTAAAATACATGACATCTAGGTTGCATCTTACTTAGAAATTAGGATATTTGTGTGATTCGACTAGAAATAGTTGTCTACTTACGTGGGAAGCGGTGGCGTACATGCCGTTCCCCCCTCCGTGAGTAGAAATATTCAGTCACGAGTTATTAGTCCCCCGTACCCGTCATGCTGCATACCCACCTTCTTTCTTCGCTTACTATATATTATTATTTTCTTTTCTTTTTGCATCACATTTTGCATAAAAACTCATGACTCCCTCGAGGACTCGACTCGGGTTTCGCAATTAATGCGATAATTCCGACCAAGCCTCGATAGAACATTTCGACCCTCCCGATATTCACATTTAGACTTAGGACTTGCATTCATTTAGATACATTCAAAACGTGATAGAATTTAGGGTTAATTTAGGAAAATTTGATTAAACCTCGCAACTAGTCCTCGGCTAGGTTGAAAGGGTGCCTTAGGCGCAAGCCTTTGCCTTCCCTTTCTTCAAATGTGACTCCCGGACCTTTTTCTCTTGTTTTTCGTAGACCGGAGTCGAAAAAGGGTTTTAAATGATTTTTCTAAAATTTTTATTTTTGTTTTGTTAAACGATTTTTCGGGTGACTTGGTACACCCTAACTCAATACCAAGTGACGACTCCATTTTTTTAAAATAAAACCCTTTTTCAAAAAATTAGTTGGCCAAACCTGTCACACTTTTAGTCCCAGCCTTGTTTTCTTTTAAAATACTATTTTTTCTTAAAATACACTTTTTCAATAAAAATCTGATTTTTCATACACGCGCACGATTTTTCCCAAAAACTTGCTTTTCAAAAGGGTCATCAGACTAGACCGTCTTTTCAGGATGCGACAGTCAATGACCCCACTAGCACACCCTTTTACCTTTCACAATTTTTCAGGTCGCGACAAATTCTACATAAAAAATGCAAGGAATTACGTGGACCACACTTGGAATTACAAATCAGCAACAAAGAAAAGTCAAAATTGGGTACCACACTGGATAGTCCACGGATTTGACCTGCGATCCACACTGGCCTAGGGTTTTGGTAGGGCTCAACTTGCAACTTATTCACATTTTTTTTACAGATATTTTTTAATACTACTTGCAAGTTTGATTTCCAAGAGATTCTTGCAAATCCCTAAGAAGACTTTTGACGTCAATTTGATTTCAATTTGATAATTACAAGCTTCAAATGGTGATCAAGTTGGACAATGAGCTTAGAAACATTTGTCTATAAATAGGAAGCATTTGAGTTCATTTGAGGCATGCTACATTAGAGAGTTTGTAGAGAATTGCCAGAATTCTCTTAAAATTATAATAGAGACATTGTGTTATTTGAAGAAACACTTGCAGAAACAACTTTGTTGCAACTCTTTTGGAGAAAGAAATACAATTATGGGAGCCATTCTTCAATTGAATAAGCTTTTTTTAACTTTGTCTTTTTCATTTAAATTGATGCTATGGGTAGTTGCATTCAATTTACATGCTTTGATCTTCTTGGAATTGATGAAACTAATGAATCCATAGTTGATTAACCTTGCGTATTCTTTCCTTTGTTTCTTTATTTATTCAGGTTTTAATCTTTGTATTTGAAGGGCCATCATATGCAAAGCATTTTAGCTGTTACGTATCAATGAAATTTGTCCTCAACAATAGTGTTATTCTTGAGAGGATTCATTAAGCACATAACTCAATTCTATCGTGGAAGTATGTAGATTGAATCAATTCATTGTGAAAATAAGTCTTGATTACATATGGAATTGCATCCTAAACAAGGCAAGATCTTGTTGATAAGTTGTTAATCTCTACACCTTAATACTGACCATTGGTGGATTCATTATCCTATAACTCATTCTATAATTGTTTTTCTATAAAATTCTTGCTTCTCTACAAGCTCATTTCCTACTTGTTAGTTTGTAATCTTTACAAATTTGCTCACTTAATAGTTGTTTAGATAATAAAGTAAGTGATAAGACTCTAGTAATTGCATTCAGTTTGTTCCTTGTAGGATTCAACCCTAATTTCCTATATTACAATAACCTGTATACTTTGCAGTTTAATGGAAGATTAGGTTTATTACTTGCTTGGGAGTAACTTGCTTGAGTGTAAGGTTCCAAAAGTGCTATAAATTGTATACCTGATACCACCACGTTAGTTTACATATATTTTCCCAAAAACTAAAATGTGCCTTATTTTTTTGTTTTACGATTGAACAAATAACATTTGCAAATACCATGATTGTGATCACCGTAGTTCAGATACCACTTTGATAAATCTATATTAATTAGATGAATAAAATCCACAAGAATTTAGGTAAGAAATTACAAGGGAAAACAATAGAAGAGAGTAAAGAAAATTTTCTATTACTCAAAATATACCTGTGGCTACAATGAGAAAAAAACTAATAGAAAGTCTGTTATACCTGACAAATAAAACATGACCCATTAACTTAACATAAAAAAGTGCCAAAAATACAAAAAGTCTTGGTTTATTTTTTTTCCTATTTACTAGTTTTTACGTGAAATACCCAAACACCAGTTTATACATATTTTTTGGTGATTTTTTTCTCTTGAATTTATATTCTTTGGATGCTATACTCAAACATTGTACTTATGTCCCATTTGGTATGTTGGATAGCTTAGAATGGAATGATCATTCCAACATAAATAAGTTTTATCTCATTATGGATGAGATGCGCACACACGTTTTGTATATTTGGCAAGACAATGAAGTTAAAACTATTCAAATTTTTGCCAGCATTTTGTAAAATAATATTCAATTGTTAGACTAGGGTAAAAGTTTAGATAAATTTTGATTAAATGCATGGGCTTATTTATAAAAAAAAAATTTGATTCTTTCCTTCTATGGCTTATTTAGTAAAGTATGAGATATTGACTGTTAATTAAAACAAACATGAAAAAAATTCATTGACAAATGAACTAAAATAATTCCTTCATATGCAAAAATTATTCAATAAGATAAATAATGGAATGATAATATTGTTTTCTATTTCTTTATACTTTATAAGTGATTTTATTTTATTTTATGAAGTATAGCAATAAAAAATTTAAGAATTATTGAACCAATTATTTTGCACTCAAAAAGACGTGAAAACTTATCAATTAAATATGCTCTGTTAAAATAAATTATCATGAAAATACTGGTGTTAACAATATATAAACTACACATAAAGTAGCATAAAGTTAATTCCAATATTATAAAATTAACCAGTCTCAAAGTTATAGGTTATTTGAAATTGGAAAAACCATTAATGGAAGCAGAAAGAACAATTATCAAATTTATGAGGACGTTATTCATATTTAAACTCATAAATAGAATCGCTTCATAATTGAGTTAAAGATTCAAAAACGATTAGTTTACAAAACAACAATAGTGATCTTGTTGAACTTCATACACAAATTATCTATAATGGATTTTTCTAATAGAGACCTAAAGGGCACTTCCTAAAACTCATAAATTATTATACTGTTTCCTCTTATATTAAGACACTTTTCCAATTTAACTAATATACTATTTTTTTGCTTTTTTCAATTGACTAACCCTGTACATGGGGGAGCAAAATTTTGTTAATAAATAAGTAAGAGGGACATAAAACCTTACCTCAAAATAAGTACAAAGAAAAGTAATTTAATGCTTACAATAATCTAATACAAAGCATTCGCTTCATATGTAACAGAACTAATCCTAAAATCTGCTTTGGAAAATCAGCACAAGCAAGTGTTTGATTTGTTCTAGTTGCACTTGCCAAATATGCGAAAGCATTAGCTATAACATTCGCTTCCCTAAACACATGAGAAAACTGATTATCCCCATCTCTTGTTAAGCCAGCAATTTTCTTCAGCAACATTCTGATCTTCCATGGAGTATTGAGTTCACCCTTCACCATCTTCACCAAAACCTGGGAGTCAATTTCAACCTACACTTTGCTAAAATTGCGAGTTGTGCAACATGTAATCCCTTCAAAGTTAAACATTCTGCTTCCATATTCGTATTCTCACCAAAATAGGAGGAAAGGAAAATATAACTTGACATTCCAAATCTCTAATAACTACTCTACCACCTGAAAAACCCGAATTTTTCCTTGAAGATCCATCCATATTAAGCTTTACGAAGCCTGACATGGGAAATGTCCATGAAATGGATGTTGGGATTTTGCTCCTTTGTTGCTTCAAAAAAGTTATCGCCCCTAAATTAAGCAACCGTCTATCCTCAACACAAAATTGAGTGTAAGGACTAGGTTTTGAGATTTCTAACACCAACCGCTGAATTTTGCTACAAATCATCCATGATGGAGTCAACTTCCCTTCATAAAATGCAATATTTTTAGGCCTTCCATATCTCCCAACAAATTAGTGAAGGAAATATAATCAACAGTTGGCCCTTTGCAGTACTAGATGATGCATGTAACTACCAGTGCTGCAACTGTTGTCTAACTCCTCGTAACGAGATGTTGGAAACATTAAGAAGATGCAAAAAGTATGCCTAAATAAGCTTAGCAAAATACCAATCAAAGAAAACATGATCCAGAGTTTCTTTCTCCTCACAAAAGTTACACTTGGATAAGAGATGAAAATCTACCCGAGCAAGAATATCAGGGAATGGCAAAAACTCATTAAGCATTTTCCCACATGAATATTGAAACCTTGCATGGCAATCTTGAGTCCCATATTATCCTCATTGAACTCAAAATCACATGTGTTTTTTCTATCTTCATTCCATGCGGAAGAAATGGTAGAATTACCTGTTGAAGTGAGAATCCAGATTTGCTCTTCATCTTGATCAATCTTGCACACATGTTGCTGAAATTCATGCTGGACAGCCCCCATTCTTCTCCAAACTGGTGAGACAATCGACCTCATGTGACCCCCATCTAGCCTCCCATACTTAGCAACCATAAAAAAAGCCCGCAAGGACCTTGATTGCATGTATTTCTAACACAATTTCTATCTAAAAGCTTTCAGCACGTCCTCAAAACTTTGTAGCCCCGGCCTTCTTCAAATGTTGGAAAATATAGATCATTCCATTTGGCCCAATGTTTCTTGGCTTTAAATTCAGTCTCCCCCAAAAAAAATATGTTATTATCTTCTGGAGATGCTTGAAAATTTTTTTGGGTGGCTCCATAACAGCAAAAACATGTAATGGAATTGATGCCAAAACATGCTTCATTAGAATTAGTCTTCCACCTTGCGACAGCAACTTTTTCTTCCACCATGCAATATTTGCAACAAACTTATCAATTATAAATTGAAAATAAACAGCCTTTTTCCCACCTGAGAACAAATTACAACCCAAATACATAATAGGGAAAGAGCCACGATGCATTCCTGTTAACCTTTCAATCATGCATCTCTATGCCACACCACATCTCTTTGAAATAATGAAAAAATTTTCAACGTAATAATTTTTTGCCCAGAACCTCTTGTATAATTCTCAAGAAAACCCATCAAATTAACTACAAACTTCTTATTCCCTCACATAAAATCACAATATCACCTGCATATGCTAATTTTGTGGTAATAGGGCAATCTCTTGAAAGAGCAAATGGACATATTCTACCCTTTTCTATCTCCAACTTAAGATTTCAGCCACAAGTATAAAAAGAATTGGTGAAATTGAATCTCTTGTTTAATCCCCTAGTGGCTTGAAAAAATCTCTAGGCCTCCTATTTATCAAAATTGAAAACCAACTCTGAGAAAGATTAACTAGAACAAGTTGAATGAAATTCTCTGCAAAGCCAAATCTCCTCAGTACCAATTGTAAAAAACTCTAAAAAACCCTATCAAAAGCCTTCATCATATCCAATTTAGTAATAGAATTGTGTCCTCTAGCTCTCTTACCAATTGATGCAAACACCTCATATGCAAGCAAAACATTCTCAGCAATTTCCCTTCCTTCCACAAAAGCAAATTGCTTTGGAGAAATAAGAAGTGGAAGTAGTAGCATCATCCTATTTGCCAAAATTTTGGTGAAAATTTTGTTTGTGAATGTGCTGAGACTAATAGGCTAAAAGTTTGCAAAAGTGGATGGATTCTGCTTCTTTGGTATGAGGATTATATGAGAGCTAGCAATGCTTTTAGAAATTAGAACTCCAACCATAAATTCCCTCACTGCCTGAAGTAGATCTTTTGCAATAATATCCCAACAGTGAATAAAGAAAATTTTCAAAAATCCATCTGGAACCGGTGCACTATCTCTGTCCATATCCAATACAACCTAATGCAGCTCTTCCAAGAATACCTCTTGCAACAATTGGTCATTCTATTTTGAAGAAAGTAATATTTCGATAACTTGCACCAAGCTTTCACCTCCACATGTATCCTCAACTGTCAATAGGGTTTGGAAAAAGGATTCTACCTCTTTGCCTACTTGCTCTTCTCCTCAATCCACTACCTCCTTGCATTCTTAATGCGTGTTATCCTCAACTTGCTCCTCCTTTCTTAAACCATTGCATAGAAAAATTTAGTGTTTCCTTCCCCTTCTTTAAGCAGTTTTATCTTTGCTTTTTGCTACAAAAACTCCTCCTCCTACTTCAAATGCACCATCCATTGAGCCTAAGCTTCATGTAACTCCATTCTTGCTTCTTCTGTATGCAAGGTTTCATATACAATTTCCTTGCTTTGCACCAATTCTTCTTTTTGCCATATTGCCTGAAAAAATCACCAAAATGTTGCTTGTTCCAATCTCTAAGACATGCTTTCAACCTCGTCAATTGGTGAGCAAAAGCATACATGCCATAACTAGCAACTAGCAAGTCCCAATTCCTCTGAACCACATCTAGAAAAGAAGAGTGAGAAATCCACATTTTTTGAAATTTAAATGATTGAAATGAAATCTTACGTTTTATCCATGGCATCAGCAACAAAGGAATGTGATCTGATGTTGCCCTACTAACATGTTGAACAACTAAATTGGACAATAGATCCATCCACTTTTGATTTATCAACAACCTGTCCAACCTCTTCCATACCCTTATTCCCACTCTCATTCTCGCCCACGTATACCTACTACCAAAAAATGGCAACTCCATTAATCCACATGCTGAAATAGTATCATTAAAGTCATGAATTGCCCCAAAATCTTACGTTGTTGTTCCTAAATATTCATCAAAAGAAGATATTACATTAAAATCTCCTCTGACCAACCATGGCGTAACATTTATCCTTTGCAATCTCACGTAAATCAGCCCATAGATGTTTCCATTCCTCTATTAAACACTTGGCATACATAAATGATTCGTTAGCAATATGGCTCCAATCATCATGCGCAACCATGGCATGCAACAACTACTCCGAGTTTTTTAACTCATTAATACGAATACCTTTCTTCCAAAGCAAACATATTTTATTCGAAATATTAAAAACACAAAACTCAAAAGACAACCGAATGCAAAAATCTTTAATCTTCCCAGCATCAACCATAGGCTCTAACAAAGCTACTAATGAAATTTCATACATTTTAATCAAACTTTTCAAACAATGTATAGAAGACTTACCCATCGCTCTACCTATATTCTGTTAGTGTATGCCCTAAAACCAAGTTAGTTTTTGAGATTTTTATTATGCTTATTTCGTGTTATACTTATATATGTGGCATTTTCTTTGTCATTTAATACTTGTTATTAATATTACTTGTTTATTTGATAAAATCCATAGAATATTAACTATGTATAAGAGATTGTAAGAGTTACAATGATGAGACTCTTATTACACATTAAGTTATATTCTCAAATATCCCTAGTCGTAGTATTAATGAGATTGGACATCATTAATATGGGAAGACTAGCACATACTTTGCCTCTACTTATGGTAAGTAGTAGTTGATCTCGTCAACTATGGTGTGTGACACCTAAGCTGGTATGTGGATGCTTGTTAGAGAACAAGTTCATTGGATTGATCCGCCAAGAGTTACTATTCATAGTGCTAATGAATTATACTCTTAATGGAAATGGTGTAAGTGATCCTTAGATTTGAGATTACCATGGTATCTTGAGTGTGGATTGCTATGCTTTGACTCTATTGCTCGGTGCTCGTAAAAGAGTACGATAGAGATTGGGTATAGTATGAAGCATGGAAGGCTAGTGAGTAATCGATATAGGATTCACCACTCCTTATTAAAGGAGAAAATATCCTGGATTGGCCACTTGTTGAAATATGACTTAAAGAATCTTTTGCGTTAAAGTGAAAGTATGACTTGAAAGAGTTTCAAGGTTATACTTTTATGGAAAGTTATATTTCGGGAACGATAAATCGTTAATTAGTCATTTAAAAAGTGTGCACTACACTCTTAGACTAATTGGGATATAGTGTGGTGAAAGGATATTAATTACACGGTAACATTGTCATTGATAGGTGTAGTCTACCATATGACTTTCCTATTCACTTGGGTGGTCATGATGCATTGCTAGACGCCACTCATGATCTATAATTGAAAATTAATTAATTATTGAATTAATGATAAATTAAAGTGTTAATTTATCTAGCTCTTAATTAATTAATTAATGAGTTATAATTTGCACTTATTGCCAACGTGAATGAAACCTAATGGGTCACACACAATAAGAACATGGTCTTTGGGTTAAATTGTTATTAAGATAAGTATAAGATACTTATGGGGTTAATTTATGTGATAAATTAACTTAAAGGACTTATTTATAAATATTCTAAGTCTTGATGAAAATTAGTTTCCTAAAAGAAATTAAGAAACTAATTAGTTTTCTTTTGGAATAGGTTTCCTAAAGGAATAGGATTAGCTTAAGGTAAGCTTCCTAAACCTTTTTGGTTTCCAATTGCTCTTGTTTCCTTAAAGACTAGGATACTACATCTATAAATAAGTCTATGCCTTGACTCTTGATAGATTGACGAAACACAAGATAAAATTTAGAGAGAGAAAAATTGAGATAGGTGTGTTTTTCTCCCAAGAAAAAACGCCACACCCTCTGCTCCCTAAGGGTTAGGGTTTTGTCTTCTTCCTCTTCTTGTTCTTGTGTTCTTCATGAAATTCAAGGGAGCTAGCACTCAAAAGGCAAGGCAAGCAAGCCCAAAGGTTCCTAAAGATCATGTTCGTATGGATACCGTTGTAGGCTTGACACTTAAAGGGCTTTTCATGGTAGATCAACACCTACATCGAATAGGATTTTGCCCTTTGAAGCATAGAAATCTTCTATGCTTGAGGTATTTGTGCTAAACACCATTTAATCATATAGATTACATCAAAGAGATCCATGGCTAAGGTAATAATTTTTTTTAAATTTTCTGCTGCGTTACTCTCCTTATTACCTTACATATTCCATACTAAAATATATTCATAATTATCTACTTGAGGGTTATCTAAGGAAAAAAAAAAGGAAAGGGAAAAAAGCTCAAACAAAACCAAAATCACCAAGAGAAAAAAAAATCCCAAACAATTTCCTCTCAATCAGACAAAAACCCCAAGAAAAATCATCTCTCTATTTTCCTCCCCAACTTCTTCTTATTCCTTTCTTTTTACGAAAGAAAAGATAAACACATATGAAGGAGGGAGAGAGGGGTTTTATTTAAGGGTTCCCCCAACAACAGGAAGATGCAAACTCCTATTTTCTAGTCTCTTCTCCTCTTGTCCTCCAATGACATCTTTTTGTTCGCTCCTAGTAGTCAGCCATGGTGGCATTGCAGTATCTGGAGACTCTTCAGACAACCCACTCAAAGCTTTCTGATTGGTACAACACCCATGCAGATCTGTACCAGCGCAAGCTCTGGCATAGGCTCACTCTGAAGCTCGAGCAATTCATTGCTCTTGCTGTATTTCAGGCTGGGGATGCTCTGATACAGTTGTATCATAATTTCATCACTGATTTTGAGACAAAAATCAATCTCCTGAAGCTTGCCCATTTTGCTATCATAGTTTCTAGGAAGTATTCAGAGAGAGAAGCAGCTATTAGTTACCTAGAAGGGGTGATTGAAAAGCTTCACAATACTAGAGAATTGCGGATAGAGGAGCCTATCCTCTATATTAAGATGTAGATGGCTTTGTTTAAGCTTGATCAAGGGGATCAAAAAGAGAGCAAGAAACTTTTGGATAAAGGAAAGAGTACACTTGATAGCATGATTGACATCGATCCATCTGTGTATGTGCTACTATTGGGTTTCCTCTCAATATCATAAAGCACGCCAAGAGTTTGCAGAGTTCTACAAAAGTGCAATTCTATATCTAGCTTATACATCAATGGAGTCTTTATCTGAATCATTTGAGCTCGTAAGTTATCAGCCTAATTTCTTTGGAAAATTTTACAGATATTGCTCTCTTTGATTCTTAATCTTCCAACTTTCAGTTTTTTTGTCAATATTTTTGTTAATGCATTCCCTGTTCCATTTTATTATCTATATTTCCTTTTTGCTGGTTTTTTCTGGATGTTACAAAATGATTATTATCAAAAATCAATTGTCATGTTACTGTAAAAACTCAATGGTCATTTATAGTCTAATTTGGAAAAAGTCTCAACGAGGATGTGGGTTACCAATGAAGGCCTTTGATGGATTGTCTAGTAAGCACCTGCTATGGGATTCGAATATGTGCTTTCTTCTTTTGTGATTTTCTTGATAATACCTCAACAAATCCTTCCTCATTCACCAACTTATGCAATCTCCTACTAATCAATTCACTGAAAGATTTGAAATTCTGAATTAGATTTGTAGGCTGACATTCACCAGACATTTGCTTCGAGTCTGATAAAGATCCATTCCCAATCGCAATTCTTTCAACATTTGGCACCATAGAATCATCAATAATTTCCCCAAGCTGTTGACTGCGCATCCGCATTTTCCCTAGCGCATGGAATTCTCCACCTGAAGGACCTCTCCTTCCTCCATTGAAACCTAAACACAATCTGTATGCAATTTTGAATTAATTGCTACTGCATCATTGTGCTGTAAAATCCCATCACTTGGCTGCTTGTCTTTCAACTGCTTTTACTAATCAGTAACGCCTGCTGTAGCGTTATTCTTCTATTGCTCCTTAATTGATTGCTTACTTGTCCAATGTATCTGACTCGAATGTTTCACCTAAGAGATTTCACTTTCCTCTAGTGCAGCTGCTGGTGGTCCTAGAAGCCTGTTCACAAACTGCAGGTCTAAAACCACTGCTTATGTTGTGTTATTATGTAGATTTGCATGTTGTGTTATTATGTAGATACGCATCACTTGATTGCTTCAGATGAGGAGTAGCTTCAATAATCTGATCAGACATATTTGGTGCTTTATTTTGTTGCTGCATCACCTAACACGTCTACTTCTCTTTCCACTGCAATGCATCACGAGATTTTCATGTGCGACAGTTTGAATTCAAATGGCCTTGTTTACAACAGCAATATTGTGGCATGTTATCATATGTTATCTTTTGCCAAAAACCTTCATGATATCTGTTCCAATCTAGACACGACTTGGATGCTATTTTGATAAATCCAGATCAACACAAATACATGCAGTATTTGGTCTTGACAAACTAGCCATAGTTGTATCAATTTTAAGAGAAGTTCCCATTGCACTAGTGATCGAGAACAAAGCTGTTTTCTCAAAAAAGGCGAATCGACAAACAATCTAATGAAATCCATACAGGTGCATGAGTTGATTCCACATTCAACTTAAACACAGGGCTCTACTTAAAGATTCGCATTGGAAATCAGCAATCATCCACTAACCCTTCATCCAGCAATGTAGATAGTCTTCTTTCAATACAAATCTGATAAGAATATGCCGTGAATCCATCAAACCAATTGTGAAACTTGCCTAAAAGCCAATAGTCTGAAACCATACTTAAAATGAGCTGCCATCTTGTAAATCTCCTCCCCTAAGAAACCACCGCTGGTTCCCCTCTAAACCTTGACACATGCTTGATCTTGCATGGTGAAGCAATTGCTACATCCCTTAGAATGTCAGCCAAAGACTTGTTTGGTTTTTTATCACCAAACCCCAATTGAAGGGCAGCCATGAAAGGAGAATGGTGAGAGGAGAGAAGAATAACCTCTCTTGATATACTATGAACACCATTTGATCTTCATAATTTTGAATTGCAAAATGATCCTCCTCAGTGGTTTCCCCTTGTCAGACATATCCGGAAACAATTACATGTCAGTTGGCAACAAGACGAAGCATAGTCAAGGAGAAAAAAGAAAAGAAAAGAGAAAGAAAACTAAAGTACCACTTTTTTCCATTACTTTATTCTTATGTTACGCATCATGCAATATCTTTAGTTTATGTTCCCACAGTCGCACCTCCTTACGATCAAAAATGAATTTTAACTTTTTTTTTTGAAATCTTTTTTCAAAAATTTTTTTCCTCCAACAAGAAAAGCAAGGAACCAAAAAGATTAAAAAAAAAATAAAAACCAATTTATTACAATGTAATTATCACATGGAGTGTGATAAGTGTTAAAGTGAACTAGTTTTTTAGGTTAGGTTTTTAGGGTTTTCTATGAGTTTTTCTCTAGTTCTTAGCTATTTCTTCTCTTTTATGATTTTAATGCCAAATTGTGTAAATGTATGATTTAAAAGTGTTTTTTTCACCATTTTGTAGGGTTTTGATAGCTTCAACTCGATTTCAATTGATTGGAGTGCAATGAAGAAATAGGCGAAGAAGAATTGGAATGGAAACAGTTTGGCAGCTTGGACATATTTCAGTATTTTGGTCATATCTAGAGCTAGAGACATTGGATTGGGATGAATCTTGAGGTATTTTGAAGCTAAGACAATTTTTTACAATTCATATAAGACATCAAAGTCTAGTTCTCATGTTTCAATGGTCAAAATCCCAAGTTACTGAAGCACATTTGCACTGCGAGGCTGTTCCGACCAGTTCTTAGTATTTTGAGTACATCTCTGGCCACAGACCTCTAAATGATGTGATTTTTGATGTTTTGGAAAGCTATCTCAAGGGGCTACAACTTTTGTGTTTTAAGGAAAAGCTAATTCGGCTGTCTTGGAGGTCAAATCTGACGTAGACAAACCGCGTGACAACCCACGCGCGATTTATGCTGCGGTTTCCATTCAGAAGTTAAGTGAACAAACCGCGCAACAACCCGCGCGCGGTTTATGCTGCGGTTTCTTCATAGAATCTGCAGCGTATTTAGCAGCTAAAATGGCCATTTGACGAGGAAAAGAACCCTAACTCGGGAAAAAACACACACACGCCGCAGACACCTCAAAAACACACATTTGGCACATCTAGAGTGATGTAGGGAGGAGAAAGCAAGAGTAGAGGGACAACTCAAGGGTTTCAATGGTGAAAGCAAGAAGATTTTATCAAGATGCAAGGGAGGATTCAAGAGGGCTGCATGAGAATGAGCTTTCTCTTTCTTTCTTGTCTTTTGTTAATTTTATTCTTGTAATTATGAATTGAGTTGTTTATGATTTAGATGGGATGAACCCTAGATTCTTATGTCTATGATTTTATTCTTGATTTAATGAAAGACCCACTTTGTTCTTAGATTTATTCATGAGTTTATTTGTATTTTGGATTGGGATTTGCATGCATCCTTCAATTCAAGTATTGATTTTGTATGGGTATATCGAGAGATTGCACATATGATTAGATCACTTTATGAATAGAGAGAACTTGAATGAATTGCTAGAGATAGGATTACATGAGTTCTTCCTAAGTTGAGTTTTAGGATTAAAGCTCAACCACAAATAGAGTCCATTGATTAGAAATTGCATCTTTTAGGGGTTTTAATTGAGAAGAGATTCCAATTAATCAACCGAGAAGGTAGGAATTGTTTCACTTGAGAAAGGATATAATTCACATTAGGGATTCTAGGGTCTAAGCCAATTGGATTAATCATTAATCAAGTTAGAGTCTTGGCATGTTGGTTTAGGGGAATTCTTCATCTAAATTCACCTCTACTTTTGTCCATTCTCTCTACTGAATTCTATATTGTCATTTAGTTAGATAATTAGTTTTAGCTAATTTGTATTTTCAGTTAATTCGTCATTCACTTTGTGAGGTTAGATAATAGAAAGAAGGTTAATACTAGTACTCACATAGTCCCTGTGGGATACGACACTCGGTACTCCTGTACACTATACCACTGGAAACGATAGGTGCACTTGCCTAAAGTATCCATAGTATAGCGAAACGGATATCAGAGTGATTGCAGTAAATGCTCTTGAAATTCTGGAGGAATTTTGGTTTGCCCCTATAACTTTTAAATAGCCAATCTAGCCTTTTTTGTAATATTTTACTACTATGCACTCAAATCTAAAAATTTTAATGTCTATCTTTCAACTTCACTTTCTTAAATCTTTTTTGCTTTTCTTTTTTTCTTTTTTTTTACTTATCTTTTATGGTTTCTTTCCTTTTCATCAATCCCATACTTCTTTCCCTTCTCCGAACTCTTAAACCATCATGAGAATTAATTTTTTGTCCTTTCTGTTTTTTTTTTAACGGCATTCTTGCCTCTTCTTAAAATAAAATAAAAAACTAACAAAACTCAGGGTAGTTGTGCCTCCCCAAGTGACTTCAGCACCCAAAGTCTATCTATGATCCTATTAGAGGATCACAAAACTATTTTCATGTTCCATTCTTTTGCTTATATGGATAAAAGAGACAAGATTATGAAAAATGAGGAGAGAAAAATAGAAATATAAAAGCAATAAAGATGAAGAAAATTGTATCGAGTGTAAACATCCGACAAGTATTGATCGAGATGTGGGAGGTATGGTGAAAAATGGAAAGAAAGAAATAAAGAAAAAGAAAAATAAGAGAAAACAAAAATAAAAGAAAATAGCTACAAAATGTTAGATGGAAAAATAATAGAAATCCATCCACACTGCAATGATGGCTCCATTTGGACAAGTTTTTTAGAGCATTTTTGGGAAAAAATTTTCCCAAATCCGTTTGGACAAGTGAAATATTACTTGGTCAAAAAGTTAAAAAAATTTTTGATCAAATTTTCCCACCAAGGTTTTCATTTGAATTTTCAAATGAACTTTAGAGGCTTTTTACGCAATTATTCACAAAAGCAAGCATGTTTATGTTCAAAATTTATTTACAAAAACTAAAAAAATAGCGAGTAACAAAATGAGATTCATTTTCGATGGGTTTTGAGGGGGGATGACGAAGTGGACGACGGAACTTACGTCTGCTTCTTTAAACGGACGACGAAGCGGACTCCTGCTTCTTTAAGCGAGCTTCCACTTTAGAGACAGAAATGTCTTAGCAAGCACTGGGGCATGGAGGCTGCTCGCTAAGACATTTTTGCCTCTGAAGCGGACATCCCCTTAAAGAAACGGACGTCCGCTTCACTACTTCTGGCTATATGGATTGCATTTTGATTGGTACCTTTTTTCCGCTTCACTACTTTTTCCAGCTATATGGATTACATTTTGATTGGTGCCTTTTTATTTTTTTAGATAAATTTTCTCCAAAAAATCAATGTCCTTCTTGTACAATCATTTAAAAATAAGTGCAAGTTGGTCCAAAATTTTTGAATATTCAAACACTTTCCCAATCACTTTTCAAACCACCATCATGTCACTTCAAAAAAATTTTCACATCCAAGCACTTCTTCACCTTTCTAAAAAAGTCAACAAAAAATAATCTAAATAATTTTTCTCAATAATTCTCAAAAAACACTTCAAATAATGCTATTCAAACGGAGCTGATATTTTTGTCCTAGGACATCATAGTTTGGGGGAAGTCAACTCTCCAAAAATTCAACAAGGATCTAGTGCAATTATTGCCTATCTGATGTTAAGTGTGCTTGCTAAATATCATGTTACAAGTTAAAGATTCATACAGTAAAACTAGCTATTGTGACAATATAGATATATTTCTTAATTTTATATTGTTGCTTGTTTTCTTTGGAAGTCAGAAAATACCTCATGAATAAACTAGCGATATTAAGGATAATATGAGAATATGACTTTTGAAAAAAAAAAACTTATGACTTAGAATCTTCCTCCCAATTCAGCACGTCAAGATGGAATCACCATATGCTTATTGAGCCTCTTTCTTTTAATATCAACTACACAAGCAGTTGTTGCCCAAACAAAAAGAAAAAAAAAATCTTAGGCAACTACCAAAGACCCTGAACAAAAACAGTTTAATTAGAAAGTTCTAGACATCCAAGTTCTATATATACATACACATATATATGTATGTATATATATAGATACATACATATATATATATGTATATATAGAACTTGGTGTGCTTGCTAAGAGTGTTGAATTTGTGATTGAGAAGACTTGAGGTATAGAGGATGCCGAGACCACAAACTGTTTAATGTTTCATATTTTGTAGAAGAGTTGTAATATGCACGTCGAATTTCAAAATCTCCAAAATACAACATTATTCAGTTTTCAAAAATTAGAGATTCGAGAGAATATCATTTTACCTTTAAAATATGAATCTATCTTAAATTCATTCAATTTGGCCTTTAGGATTACAAGTACACTATAGTTCTAAAACACAAAGAATTTTCTTTTCTTAATATTAAATTCCTAGGAATTGGAGTTTGTAAGGAATTTTCAACGCACTTTTAGCATATCAATTTTAAAATCGTTTGGCAAATAGTGCAGTCTCATATCTCCTTGTTGGTTATTAGTATCTAATCTCCCTTGTGATATTTTCAAATGACCTAGCTTTCTAAAAACAAATACTCCCTCCGTCCCATAAAGATAGGCTCACTTTTCTTTTGCGTCTGTCCTAAATTATAGGTCTATTTTCATTTTTAAAGATTAGTTATTTTATTATTTCACTAACATACCCAATTTAATGCACATCGAAAAACTAAAGTGCTTTTAGTTCCCAGAACAAATAGAAATATATGCCTTTTATTTTGAATGAATGATCTAATATTAATAATGGGTATTTAAAGAAAATATGGATAAAAAATAGTTGTTGTAACTATATTCACTGAATTTCTCAATCTGTATAAAATAAGAAATAAGCTTACCTTTATGAGGCGAAGGGGGTAGTTTTTTTGATAATCTAAATTAAAATCCCATTTGTGCGAGAAACAATCCATTACCAAGTAGACCGAGTGTAGAAATTTGTAATAGTTTAAATAGTTTTATTGAAGCGAAGACTTGGGTAAATTTTTTATCTATTAGTTAGTAGTATCGAATTCTGTACTTACTTGTGTAAGTTGATTCTTATTTATTTAAGTCTAGTGGACTTCTATAAGTATTGAGTAGATAATCAACATAATTTAGAGGGTGCAATGACTAGTATTGTGAGTTTCACCATTGTTTGAGCTATTAATAAAATTATGAGTTGATTATGTTTGTGTGTGATTACTTTTTTTTTTAATTCTATAATTTTGGCGAGTTAACTTTAGAGCTCCTAAATTTGAAGTTCTACAATTGGTATCAACAGCCAATATAATTTTTGACTTAGGTGCTTCTCCCTTCTCTTTTCTCTCTCTTTTTTCTTGTTACAACCAACTTTCAAATTTGAATTTCTAGCTAGGGTTCAGCCTTCATGGCTTCCCAGCAGCCGGTGGATGGTGCCTCACAGCCAAACAAGTCCTTTGCGGACATCCTCAAGACTGATGTTATTGTCTCTCCATGAAAGATCAGGCACGTTTCACAGCACCGAGGGGAGCCAGCAGTTATCTTTTTGGCTGAAGAGATCAGCAAAATGGCTGCTCCATTCAACCATTCTTTGATTGGAAAATTTTCCCAAGGAAGACCAAGTCTTGATGCTCTCCGTAAAGCTTTTCAGAAACTCAATTTTGTAGGCAGTTTCTCCATTGGTTTGATGGACCAACGACACATTTTGATCAGATTTAATTTGGAAGAAGATTATCTCAGGTGTTGGTTTAAAGGTATTTGGCATCTTGCTGACTTTCCTATGCAGGTTTTCAAATGGACTACAGACTTCAAACTCAATGTTGAATCATCTCATGCACCAGTGTGGATTTCATTGGAGTATTTGCCCATTCGTCTGTTTAACAAAGCAGCCTTGTTCTCCATTGCTTCTGCAATGGGAACACCTCTCAAACTGGATGAAGCTACAGCTGCATTGACATGGCCAAACATGGCCAAGATTTGTGTTGATTTGGATTTGACGAATGATTATCCTGGTAGAATCTGGATTGGTGCTGGTTCACAAGGGTTTTGGCAAAAAATATCCTATGACAATCTTCCAACATATTGTACGTTTTATTGTAAATAGGGCCATAGACTCGCTGATCGTAAACGACAACAACCACAGGATCAACAAAGAGCTATTTATGTGCCTGTGCAGAAGGGTGGAGCAACCCTTCAGCAAGTGGGGGATCAGCACTTTTCTAGTGATGACTTGTTGCAGTAGCCTGGGGTGCAGCAACAAGTCTTGAATGCTGGTCATCAGCTGACTGGACAGCAACATGAGTTGCAATAGGAGGAGCAGTTGGCAAGTGATAGTGCTCACAAACAGCTACATGATGGTCAATCACAATAGTAGGATCAATTGGCAAGTGCTAGTGCTCACGAACAGCTACATGATGGCCAGTCCCAACAGCAGGTTGAAGTAACTGAGCAACTAGATATTTTAGATGGAATAACAAGCCCCAAATGCAATATGGAAGAGGAGCATTCAGAACGTCAAATTGCAGGAGTGCAGCGGCTGTCATGGACATTAGACTTGGTCAAATTATGGATGATACAAGGCTGCGTGCTGAGCAGGTTGAGCACGACTTGCGTGGATCATGTTCAGATTCGGAAAAGCTGTCCTTAGATCAACCATGTGAAGCAATTATTTAGTCTCTACGATCATTTAGTCACTCATTGAGCAGGAAGATGGGAAATTTAGAGTATGACGCTGGTTTTGTTGAGGTTTTATCAAAAAAATCCAGAAGGAAAAGAGCACATGTTAAACTCCCAAGGCAAATTCTCACTTGATTAGCTAGTAAAGCTGGTGAAGATTTTCTAATTTTATTTCCAATGAATAATGTCCTCATATGGAATATAAGGGGTGCGATGGGTAAGTCCTTTATCCGTCGTCTTAAATCTATGTTACGAATAAATGATATTTCATTTTTGGTTTTGCTAGAGCCTTTGGCTGGTGTTAATAAAGTAGAAGAATTACATAGGAGATTGTCATTTGATTTCTGTTTATTCAATGCTTCTAATAAAATTTGGGTGCTTTGGAAGGTTGGTTTTCATGCCAATGTGCTAGTTAATACTGATCAAATGTTACACTTAATGATTGCTTATGATGATTGGTCTCATACAGTGGTTGCAACTTTTGTATATGCTAAATGTTCTAGGATTGAACGAAGGAGTTTGTGGGCTGACCTTAGAGAGGTGTCGATGGTTAATGATAAACCATGGATTGTGGGGGGAGATTTTAATGTTATTGCTTCCTTACATGAATATCTTGGTTCGTCAACACTGGATCTAAGTGCAATGTCTGATTTTAATAAGGTTATTTCTGATTGTGGCCTTATTGAGCTACCTTTTTCTGGTAGTTTGTACACATGGACAGGTGTTAGAGCAGGTGCGCAAATATGGAAGAGGTTGGATAGGATTTTAGTCAGCCAAAGGTGGAGGGAGGTTCTTCCAAGTTCAGTGGTCCAGCATTTGGGAAGAGTCACCTCTAATCACACGCCTTTATTGTTGCTTTTGAGGGCCGAGGGCACTAGTTCTACTAGATCTTTTAAGTTTCAAAATATGTGGATCAAGCATGACTCTTTTCTGAAGGTAGTAAAAGGAGATTTGGAGTTTGTATGCCAGTGGATATAGGATGTATGCCTTTGCTTATAAGTTAAAGCGGCTCAAATCTTGTTTGCGAGTATGGAACAAGGAGAACTTTGGAAATATTTTCAAGCTATGCCGACAGTATGAGGACTTGGTACAACAAAAGGAGATACAATTTGAGGATGCACGTATGGAGGAGGCTCGAGTCGAACTTCATCAAGCTCAAGCTCAAGCTCAATTTTTGCTGCATTTAAAGAGAGAGGAGGAGTATTGGCAATAGAAGGCAAAAATCAAATGGCTGCAGAGAGGGGGAGAGTAATACTAAATTCTTTCATGCATCGGTTCAGGAACGAAGAAGTAAGCTGCTTATTAGCCGTATTAGAAACTCACAGGGATTGTGGATTGAGAATGATGAGGAGATTAGCAATCGAAGCTGAAAATTTTTTCAAGGAATTATTTAAAGCTGAGGAAACTCGGGTGCTGAGGAATTAGGTGCAAGTTATCTCACAACAAGTAACAACATAGCAAAATTTGCATTTGCTTCAAGAGGTAACTATGGAAGAGTTGAGGCATACAATGTTTTCCTATGGATAGAGACAGTGCTCCAGGGCCTGACGGATTCTCAGGGGTTTTCTTTGTTCATTACTGGGATATTATTGCAGAAGATTTACTTAATGTAGTGAAAGGAGTTTATGGTAGGTGTTCCTATCTCCTAAGAGTAGTTTCAAGCTCACTTATAGTAGTTGATTTCCAAAGAAACAAAGTCCAACCACATTTGCGGATTTTCGTCCTATTAGTTTGAGCACTTTTACAGACAAAATTTTTACGAAGATTTTGGCTAATAGGATGAGATCTATCTTGCCAACTCTTATCTCACCAGAGCAATCTGCATTTGTGAGGGGGAGAGAAGTATCTGAAAATGTTATGTTGGCTCAGGAAATGGTTGCTTCCTTAGACAAGAAAGTTAGGGGGCAGAATTGTTTGTTTAAGCTGGATATGATGAAGGCTTTTGATAGGGTTTCCTTGAGTTTTTTACAATTGGTGTTGAGGAAATATGGTTTTGCAGAAAGGTTTATCTCGATTTTACTAGGTCATCTTTCTTCAAAGTTGGTTCTCAATTTTGATTAATGGCAAATCTAATGAGTTTTTTCCAGGCTTCAAGGGGTATCAAGCAAGGGGACCCAATGTCTCCTATACTTTTTATTCTTGTTGCTGAAGTTTTAGGTAGAGGATTGCAAAAAAGAGTTGAGGAGGGTTCCATTATGCCATATGCCTTGCCAAGGGGGTGTCCTACTATAACTCACTTATCCTTTGCAGATGATGTAATGATCTTTTTAAGTGGTAACAGGAAATCAGTAGTGCACCTGATGGAATTTTTGGAGGCCTATGAACGACGTTCTGATCAAAGATTAATAAAGCTAAAAGTTTTTTCATTTCTTCTAAGAAGTGCAGAAGAGCTCAGAGATGTATGATTGAAAGAGTTACAGGAATGCACCATGGCTCATTCCTGTTCATGAATTTGGGGTGTAACTTATTTAAAGAAAGAGAAAAGGCTGTTTACTTTCAGTATATAATTGATAAATTTGTTGCAAAAATTGCAGGTTGGAAGAAGAAGATGTTATCTCAGGAAGGAAGGCTAATTTTAATCAAGTATGTGTTGGTTTCAATCCCTATCCATATACTGATAGTAATGGAGCCATCAAAGAAAGTTTTTCAACAGCTCCAAAGGATAATGGTAAATTTCTTTTGGGGAGAAACTGACGTGAAAGCTAGGCGACATTGGGTGAAATGGGAGAGTTTATGCTTGCCCAACATGTGAAGGTGGCCTTGGTCTATGGAGATTGGAAGATATGGTGACAGCATTTAGCTGCAAAGTGGTGCTGGAGAATGCATACCAAATCGTTATGGGCAGATTTCATGAATGCAAAGTATGTTGGTCATCAAAATAGAGCTTCAAGCAACAACGACTATGGAAGAGACTGGAGGCTGTCCGCCATTTTGTGTTGCAAAATTCTTGCCAATTAGATCATGAAGAAGAGATCGTATGGAGGTTGACTGATTCAGTAAGTTTAATATTTCTTCATGCTTGGGAGGCAATTCGAGAAAAGCATGCAATGATGGGTTCTATGTAGTTGATTTGGGATAAAAGATTGCCTTGCAAAATATCTGTCTTCATGTGGAAGTTACTTAATGGTTTCTTGCCTTTTCCTGATGTGCTTATGCAATTTAATATCCATCTTCCTTCTAAATGTTATTTTTGTGACAATGAAGAAACACTTGATCATGTGTTTGCTGACTGTGGTCATGCAAAGTTTATATGGGGTTTCTTCTCACCATTTTTTGATATTGTATTCCAAAGCTCCTTGGTTGGTATAAGGCAGAGACTTCAAAATTGGTGGTACCATAGCTTCTTTCAATTCAGCAAAGGGTCAATTGTTGTTGCTACTTCCATCAATCATTTGTTGGGAGATTTGGAAAGCAAGGAATTTGGCTTATTACAAAGGAAGGTTGATGTCCCCTTGGAGTGTTTGTGCTAAAATTCAGCAGCTCCTATTGGAAATTACACATGCTTGGCCACTATATCAACAGTGTAAGGAGGATGCAAATTTGATACGAATGGGGCTGGTTGTTACCTTGAAGCAAAGAAGACCTAAGACTCCAACTATGGTAGTATGGAGACCTCCAAATCCAGGTTTGTTAAGCTAAATGTTGATGGTTCTTCAATTGGTAACCCAAGTCCTTCGGGTGGAGGTGGTGTCATTAGAAATGAGCTTGGTTGCATTTTGTTGGTTTCTCTTATTATTTTGGGGAAAAAACAAATATGGAAGCTGAGTGTTTGGCATTGTTAGAAGGAGTAAAGGCATGCGTGAATCATGGTTTTAGCAAGATAGAAGTGGAGTTGGATTCTCAGGTTTTGATGCAACTGGTAAAATTAGAGGTAAGTATTCCATGGAAGCTGAAAACAATGGTTAAGAAGATACAAACTTTTTCAATGACATCAACAGTTTTATTTTCACATGTATATCGTGAGGGGAATGCTGTAGCAAATGCATTGGCAACATTAGGTAGTCAGGCTAGAACTAATAAATGTTTTAATTTTTGTAATCTTCCAAAGCACATTTTAGGCCTTTCTTTGTTAGATAGAAGGACAAGTGCCTTATATTCGAATAAGGTAATAGTTTAATTCTTTTATTTTATGTAATAATTGAGGTTAGGCATCATGTCCCCCTCATTTTTGTTATTAATAAAATTCAGAAGTGGTGCCCTTCCCATGTACGGGGTTAGCCAATTAAAAAAAAAATCAACAGCCAAAATACGAGTTAGTTTTGTAGTTCTTAGTTATCATGTTTAGGGTACAAGATTTGCCCGTGAGTATCTAATTACTAGAGTTATTTCACAATATTGGTCTTAGGATATTTTGTTATTCAAAATTAGACCATAAAATTGTCATTTTGATAGTGATTACCGGGATGAGACTAGTGAAAGATCTTTATCGTTGTTAATTGTTGCAGAGTTACAAAATTAATAGGTTTGATTAGTTATCAATTAGAAAGGTCAAAAAAGGAGAGAAAAAAGGAAAATATGTTAAGATATGTATTGGATTACAAAAGAAGTCTGCAGAGATAAAGTTAATGATTAAAAGTATAACACACTGGCGTCCACATATATAAGTCAATTGTTATGAGTGCAAAAATATTTCAAGCACTGTGATTTAGAAGATTTTCTTTAATGAGTTGTTTCAAACACCTTGCTAGGAAAGATTAGGAAAAAGAAGACAAGATAATTCAATCAAGTGATGCCTAAAACAATATCTAAAATTTTTGGAAAAAATTTAATACAATGATATTTTTGCAAAAATGTCTATTCTGTTTTGTAAACTATTGAATTAATTAAATTATACTTTTGAACTAAGATTTGGTTGGAGATGGGTAGTAGATTTTGAGAAAGATAAATTTGTTGATAATATGAAAAATTATAAAAAAATTTCATTTTTGGAAATTTTGATTTGCATTATTATGTAGAGTAAATGGGAGTCATGAATTTGTTAGAGAAAAATATATTGTTAATTTGATAGAGAAAGAAAAGAAATCTCCAATGAGAATTCATATTCAATGACACTCTCAAGGTATTCATTTGAAAAATTATGAAATTGAAGACAGTCACTGTAAAACTCAAGATTCTTGAGTTGATGAATATTTTTTATTAGGTTAATGATGTGGATATTAATGAAGTTGAAAAATAATTTGAATAAATGTGTTTGGATCGCATTAAATCTTTAATTTTTAAAGTAGCAAAAGTTTTTGAAAGTTGTGATAGCAAGGTTTTTTTAACTCTCTGATGGTATATATTTTCTCAGAAAAAATGCTATTATTTTTGTCTTTAGAAAAATTATGTTGGTGATTATCAAGAGACAAACTATGTTTGAATATGATGATCAATGACTATTTATGTATAATCACTTTGATGAAGAAGAGTTAGTTGAAAAATTATGTGCAGAGTATACAGTTCTTTTGTTATCATGCATGAAGAAGAAAATTAATTCAACAGTATTATGCGTCTTGTAAGAGTGACAAAATTTTATATAGATATTCATTCGCGATAGCATTGGACTTGAATTCAATTGAAAGTTTGATTTAAGGAAGATAATGTTGGCAAGTAAATTAAACCTAGAAGTTTCTGTAAATATTTTTAGTAATCATATTAGAGTCAAGATTTTGATATTTTTTAATTTATTTTTTGTCTCTTATTTATCAAGTAAGTGTGGTATACTATAAATTAGGATTTTGTGAGTCAAGATAATTTAAAGGATCCAAAGAGCAGTCTAGTGAGACTTTCGTTGTATGAGTCATTATTTTTCCTCTAATATGTTTTGTGTGTGTTTAATTACCTCCTATTGTATAATTTTTCCGTTGATTATATAACTCCTAAATTTGGAGTTCTATCTATTCAAATCTAGATTATTAAAGGGATACATTGAGCCCATTTGGATAGGATTTTTCTGAATTTTTTGAAATTTTTTGAGTTTGTGTTTGGTTTGGGTCAAAAATTTTTGGCAAAAAACTGAACAAATTACTATTCTTTTTTTTTTTCATGACATATTAGACAATCATCCACAAACTGACAAACGACTTTTTGACTCAACGAGTAACGCTTTTTACTTTTTGACTACATAGGACGCTCGTTAAAGGACGGTGGTTACATAACAAGTGCCCAATATTCCACATCTTCCATTTATGCTTTCAAATTCGGTGTCGGTGCTCATTGCACTATTGCTACCAATATGGAGCAAAAAATGTTAATCATGATTTTCCCCATTTCTTTGAATAGAATTTGAAACAAAAAATGTTATGTTTTGTAAATAATTGTATTAAAAAGTAGAACAAGTTATTAGTAAGTTTATGAACAATCCAAATACTTTTTCAAAATAATTATTTACTATCCATACAAATTTAAAAAAAAATTCAAAATTCAAAAGCTTTCTAATCTTTCCAAAATGTCAAAAAAAAAAATTAAATAATTATTCTAAATAAAATTATAAATAATACATATCTAAATGGAGGCATTTTTTTCTCGTGAATTGACAAATCTTGTTTCTTTCAATTCCTCTAGTGAGCTCTCACTAGTAGTAGGGTGATGTGTTGAATTCCTTGACGTTCCTTTATGCGAATAAGATTGAAGAACCAAAGCCAATCCGACATTTGTATCAATAATTCATGCTTGGTCATGACAATTCTTCTGTCTAAAGTAGTCCGTTCCCAATTTCCCGTTATCAATCTCCAACAATTTGAGGTGGGTTCAATGGGGAAAAGGAAGTCGCAAAGAACTTTATCCAAGTTGTGCGAAGTTCTTTATAATTTGAAATGATAGTATGCACTCAGGAGAACTGACTTTTCTTATAAAAAAAAAGAGTATAGTAGAAGAGTAAATTTCACAAGCTGCATTGGTATTTGGAATTGTTTTTATTAGGGCAAATTATTGTTATTGTAACATTTAAATTATTAAACTCTTTTTTTTTAAATTAGTCACTAAACTATTAGAAACGTAACTGGTTAGCCGTTTTGTTCATTTTCTCAATTAAAGTTGCGAAGAAAAGTCAAATGCTATTCACTTGACCTTTTCTCAGGACATAGTTGTCATTAACATGGATTAAAAGTGGTTTGAGTCAATTTTAGTGAGAATATGTTGATTTGGTGGAAGCAAGGAAGAATAACACTATTGATAGACCGCAAATGGCAGTAATACCTCTTGAGTGAAAGTCATAAAAATAACATATGACTTTCTTTAGATAACTTCAATTTAGAAAATAAATGAAATGAGTAATAAATTATGTTTTTAAAAATTTAGTAAGAGTTTTGACAAAAAAAATTGATTTATTTACAAATATTACATTACAATATAACTAGTTTAGTGGTCCACGCAATACTTTGACATTTTTGTATCAGTCAAAGGACCGCTACCGAACGGTCGATGTGATTGCCTCTACTGGCAGGGGAAACGAGTGGTAAAGAAATCATTGAGGCGGGGGAAAAAAAAACGCTTGGCATTGCTTATAATGACTTGTGTCACATAATAGGCCCTCCTGGCCTGGTGTGACATGACGATTATCTGTTGTAGAATTGTGGATGCATGTATGCAAATCTTTAATGGAGGGAATATGATCGTGATAAAGACGATTCTTGACTAACTAATTGCTTCTAAGCATCCGAATTTAGATATCCAAAAGGTACATTATAGGGGAATAATTCATTTTTTGGTTTGGTAGTGGGATTCTCATTCACCACCAACTCATTCCATGTAGCCCCTCACATCGTCATCCCTAAGCACCACTCAGCCATTGGCTTTTCCAGAATTTCCCTTTTAAATTTCATTTCCCAGCCTCTTCTTTTACTCCTATTTTTCTCAATGCTTTGTGGGTCCCAAACACTAATCCACATTGTCAGCAGCTTCAGATAATCTTTTGGATGATGTATTTTATCAACTCTTCCATGTTGTATTTCTTAATGAGTCATTCTGAACCTGAACAAACATGGTTACTTCAGGTCTGTTTTCTTCCTTAATCTTTTTTAATTTACTGGACACTTATTATTGGCATTCTTAAATAGACTTTTCAGCGAAACATTGTAGTTTCTACATTTGCTTTAATGTAAAAGGATATGATCTTTTCTTTCATTTTTTTTTTTTTTGGTACTACTTTCTCGAATTGTTGAATATGTTTTCCTATGTCCAACTTTTGTCATTTTAGTTCTAGTGAATTACATTATTTGTGTTTGGAAGGTGCATGTCACTCTTCAGGCATTTGTATCTCCTATGGCTCTTTCCTTTATGTTCCCCTTCTTGAATGTCATTTTTTAACACATGAATTTTGAAGTGAAGAAATGATAGCATCGATGGTTCTATTCTTGTCAGTGTGTGGCTTTGAGTGTGTAAATGAATGTTTAACATCAAACGTTTCTCAGGTGATGTTTTTGATAAGCTGTTTCCCTTAGCAATCGTAGTAAAACTTCCTTCTTAGTTTAACTGAGCTATAACCTGTTCTTTTTGTCCTTTCTTTGGAAAATTTTAAACCCTTTTCTTGAATCTCTTCAAGTCTAAGTTTACCTAAAAATGACTTTTTAATTGTGCTATTGCTTCCGTCTGACACCCTTTTCCCTTTAGTTTAGTAATTTCTTCCTGATTGTTTCTCGTAAGGACTGTGTAGAGGTTTCCCTCTTGCTGGGAGGGCCTCCCCAGGAACTCGAATTCGAGTTCCTGGGGAGGCCCTCCCAGCACATCGGGACCTCGGCTAGAGGGATGTCCAGTGCTCGGGAGACAAATCCACAATAGGCCTCCCCGAAGAGGGAAACCTCTACAGATTGCAAAAAGACAAGCATGAAAGAAAAATGATATTTAAGCTAGTTTACAACGGTCAACCTTTGGGACGTTGGACCACAGAATTACAATTCTGAAAACTAATCAAATGATCCTTTCATAAGGGAATTGTTTAAGTAGGGGGGAGGTGAAGAAATAGAGTTACGAAGGGGAAAAGAATTGGGTAAGAAGAGTTGGAACAGATTTTATTGTATTAATTCTAGCTATGAGTCCGAAACTGACCAACTTCACTTGTCACATTCATCCTTTTAAGTTGGTGTAGGCCTTAGTACTCGGTAACTGGTCTCGTCTTCGCCATAAATGAATGATTATTTGTAGATGGAACACATTATACAGTTTAGTTTTACTGGAACTCATGGATTAATTGCCAAAAGTGGCTGTTCTTTTAAAGTGTTGATATTAATATATCCATTGATTCTGAGTTCCAAGATCTATTTGAAACTTGAAACTACCTCACTGTAAGCATTTGTATTATAGCTCATTTTTTCTGGGCAGTTAAAGAATGTGAACCGTTTAATGTTGTATAATCCATAGTCAAGCGCCACAATTTTAAATTCAGATTATGAATATATCCCATTCCAGTGGGACATGCTTAAATATGATTTTTATGTGATATGCTTGGAAAAATAATGACCATTGCTGTTGGGAAAACAATTAGCATATGATGCAAATAGTTACTCTAGTAGTTTGCAGAGATAGCCAGGTAGAAGCAGATCAATTTTGTTGTCATGTGTGCCACTATTTTCTGATCTTTTTTGTCATGACAGATTTTCTATATCTTAGTACCACATGTTGAAGCATTCTGTTTGAATCTTCCTTTACTAAAGAAGCTACTAAAGGAAGCAAAGGATCAGTGGAGCCATCTTTCTTGGAAATTAAAACATATAACATGAGTAGGGCCGTCTCCCTTTGGTACTCACAGTTGGAGCTATTGGCTAGTTTCGTAGTCCTCCTACTTTTCTCCGGTAGCAGTTATTCATCAAATAAGCCTGATGTTGAAGGTGAGCCTCAATCAGTTTTATTGCAAAATTTTAGTAGCTATCATAATGTCAGGTAACTCAATCTGTCATTTGGTGCTTATGTTTGGTAGAAAGGGTCGGATTTCCTTTCCGGATTTTCACTTACAAATTTGGATTATCCATCAACATTGGTGAATGATTTGTTTCTGTCCTAGCATTCACATGTTTATATTTTTCTTTATTTTTATCCATTAGTATATTGGATAGAAGAGCACAAATCTGCTTTTGAATTAGGGAAGACTCAACATAACAATTCATGGCATCAGAATTATGATGATGGAGGAGAATGTTCATGAAGAAGCAATGCAATTGATTGATATGTGATCTTTTTTATCTCATGTCCGTGATATCAGTTTCTGCCCACATAAAAAGTTCGCGAAAACTGATATCGATGCTCTAGAGGAAATTTAAAAAAAATTTAAATGATTGCAGTTTGACTTTTTTTTTTCCTTCTGTTGTATGGGGATGGTTGAGTGTTTGAAGTTTCTACCCTGATATTAAATTTCATAATTTGCTTATCATCCAAGAATCAGTTTTTCCATATAGATGTAAAACGCTGAGCGATTAAGAACATAGAAAAGTCTTCATGGCACAATATCTTAAAGTGAGGTTGAAAAGCATTGGTCTAAATGTTTTATACAAGACTAGTTCTAATAGAAACAATTGGATGTCAGCATTTTGATCAAGTACATGATCAGAAGAAAGAACGCAGCTTGGGTTTTTTTAGCATTTTTTTCTACCCTGTAAAGATAAGTGACCTGATCTGAGTAATTTCAGCAAAGAAAAGCCTTGTAAATTTATTGTTCTTAAATCCAAAGTTCCTGCTTTCTAGAATAATGCAAATGTTAACTTTTTAGCACCTTTTCATTCTTTACTGAGGTAAACTTATCATTTATGCTATTGTTTCAGGTGAAGCTTTGATGGAGTTCCTTACAGCTCTAAATGATTCCAATCACAAGCTTAATTGGAATGACAATTTTGTGAGCCCTTGTTACAGCTGGTCTAATGTTACATGTGTAAATGGAAAAGTTGTGGCTCTGTAAGTTTTTTGCTTCATAAATTGTTATCAGTAGTCTAATCTTATGCTGCTAGTACTAATATTTTTTCTGGCTCCATTTACTTTGTAAATGGTATGCTGTCCAGGAGCCTAGCTTCTAATGGATTTTCTGGAACTCTTTCGCCATCCATAACCAAACTAAAATCCTTGGTTAGCTTGTACGTTTTCTGCATCTTAGTAGAGTTTCCACTATGTTTGTATCTATCTTAGTTTCTTGAGCAAATGGTGTTCTTTTGACTGCTTGTTTTTCTGTAGCCTTTTATCTTTTATTTAGTTGTGCTGCCTTCACTAGGTTTCTATTTTCTTGTGCACAAAAGCTTTTGTCATGCATGGAACTATTTTGATGAGCTCATCAGGTGGGATTGGTGAGATTAATCTTAGGGAAATCTTAATCCTTTATGGGCACCAATGAAGAGAATTAAGGAGAAATAAAAAGAAAGGGTTGGGTTGTCTGTCCTATTTTTACTTCATCCATTATATAAATAGTAGAAAAGAAGTAATACATTTGGTCTTAGAATCTGATTGACAACCTTAAGTTTCCAGGGCAAAACAGAACTTGCTAAGCAGGAGTTGGTTAATAGAATTGCTCTAAAATCATTAGAAGTTCATAGGTTACTTCAATATATAAATAATATTTCTGATGCTTATCATGGTAATTAGTTATCTAGATGAAGTGATTTATGTTTCCATAAATTTCAGGGCATTTACTTACTGAAATTTAAAAACAAGAAAGGTTTGAGTGTATTTTTTATCATATGAATGTGACCTATATGCTTCTCAATCATGCAGGGATTTGCATGATAATAATCTATCTGGTGATTTGCCTGGTTATCTTAGCAACATGTGGAATCTACAAAATCTGAATCTTGGGCAAAATAAGTTTAGTGGTCCTATACCAACCACCTGGGGCCAACTTTCAAACCTGAAACATTTGTAAGTCAGGCGCCTTTCATCTTGGCCTGCAGTTACTACTCCTGCTTCTCTTTCCTTTTATGCTTTCAATGTCTTCAATCATGTTTTCATTTTTGCACATCTGTCCTTGTGTTGTAATGTTTCTTGCAACAATATTTCATATTAGTAATTGTACTGAGGATGTAGTTTCACCTCCATGTCAGAGTACTGAAGGAAAACCACTTAAGTGGATCCATCCCCGATTCAGTTGTTAATATCACTAGTTTGATACAACTGTAAGTACATCTCATTCAGATCCTTAGCTTCTCTCTAATTCTTGTTCTTTTAGTTATTCTAGTGTTTAACTGAGCTTGTATGATTATAGGGATCTCTCATCCAATGATCTAACGGGAAGAATTCCAACCCAATTGTTTTCAATACCCACATTCAAGTAAGTTTCACTAAATATTTTAATTCTCTCTAACTGCGACGACTAGTTGTTCACAAATCATCATTTATCGTCAAATAATTTACCACAGTCTATTGACTCCTGAAATTTCATACTAGCTTCAGATAGCCATGAAGGCTTTTTTCCCCCTTGTTTCTTTGGTTCGTTATACTTAAAGGTGAATAACATTGTCCTTGACTGTTTTAATTAAATTATTAATCCTATCCTATGATTTTTCTCTTATCACAACATGTAGTGTAGATTTTCTAAAAATGTTAATTGTTTGGATCTTGGTTTCAGTAGGTGTATGAAAATTCTTGACTTTCGATTTTGAGTATATATTCCTTCATATTTACATACAAATTCTCAGTTATTAATTCCGTCCTCAAGGTGTCAGATTTTCCACTAATTAAGTTTTGACTTCCTCCCATAAGTGGTGAACTAAAAATAGTAGGCACAATTTTAGCTGTCATATTTAAATGATTTCGACTGCCTTGTCTTTCTCATAGTCTAATTGTGCCAAACTTCATTCAACAGCAAGTGCTCAAACATGTGCTATGGATGATAGTCAAGAAAAGAGAAGAACTAGGATTTGATAAATGAGGATAAATAACTTCTCCTTGGTGGATTAAACAGTTGCAACTTACTTGTCCTTGTTATTTGGACAACACAAAATGGGAAATGCTACAAAATAGGAAGTGTTTTATGTATGGTATTTTCTAAATGAAATTGAAAAGTATCAAAAGAGCTTCATTATGTAGTATGATAGCCACATCATTTCCAAGCATTATCAGTTATCCCCCAGAGTTATATTTACCCCATATTATTGTGAATCCTTTCTCAATGTTTGTGTTCTATTCCCTCTGCTGGCTTATATTTTTCTTACGGATTATAATCAGTTTCACAGGCACACGGCTTACTTGTGGCACAGGTTTCCAGCAGCCTTGTGTTTCAAGTTCCTCTGTTCCAGGTTTACCTATTCTTTTCATCAGTTGGATTCCTTTTAGTTCCTGATCATATTATTTGAAGTGTAATATTGATCTCTGGATTTTCAGTAGTGTCTAGCAGGAAAAAGAGAGTTGAGGTTGTAATAACTGCTGTTACCTGCTGCGCATTCATATTTCTTTTGCTTGGGGGTGCTTTTTTGCAACGGTTTCACAAAGTACAGAAACTCAAGGATGAAGAATTTGTTGATGTGGAAGGTAGCTTTTCCATTTTTGCTTGTTTCTGATTAAGCTTGAAAAATTATTCTCTGCTTTTGGTTTACTGTGTTAAATGTTTATTTTTTGGTGTCTGCACTTGCTTGGCATACAAAGAGCAGAAATGCTTGTGCTTCTTTTAGTGGGCTTTTAGATATTAAAACAAGAGCGGAAATGTTTTATAGCATATGAAAAATCATAAATCATTAGTTCTTGGATATTCAAAATTGTTGGATGTGGGAATAGTTTTGAGCGTTAAACGGCAAAGTTTAAAAGTTCAAGTTGAAAGAGGGAAAAATGTGAAGGGATTCAGTTGAACACACTGAAGGAATACCCATGACATGGAACATTGCAAAGAAAAATCAGGGGAAAAGGATAGCAGAATTCAATTCGTTATGCACTAATCTGTATAATGGCGTTTCTGTAAGCTGTATAATGGCGTTTCTGTTCTTTAAGTTATAAAAATAGACACCCACAAACGGGGGAATTTGAACTCAAAAAACTTGTACTCTCTTGCTGCTATCCTAGACTTTATTGCCACTTAGCCCTCAAACTAAAATTTTATAAACCAAACAACTAACACACTAGCCTATATTTGTCAATAAGCATGGTAATTAATTCTTAAGTGCCATTCAACTTCCTGCAAAGGGGGAGTTGATGCTTTTTTCCAACCATGTTATAAATCATGTGGAAAAAATTGGCTGCTGGTAAAAAAGCACTGTAGCAGATTGTTCTAGAAATTGAATTTGAAAAGGTTTAACGGAGATTTAGAGCACATGATACGCATGATCAAATTCTTTCAACAGCATTTGGAATCTAGAAAGTCAAAGAATTCTCACAATTCCAGTGTTGGTATCTATTAATCAAAGGTATTAGGAACCCAAGAATATAACTAGAGAAGCTTTAGGATTTTTGTGAGTGCGACATAAAATTAAGCCTCATAACTGTTAAAAGTTTGTGAATTACTGTCATCTGATTTGAGATTTTAAGTAATGTCATAATTAAACAAGTTATTATTGCTAAATACTAAAAATATTCTTAACAAATTTCAATCTTTTACCTCATACTGTGATTCTCCTCCTTCCTCTGTCCCAAGTTGCAACTTGTTTTAATTTTTATTACAAAGTCGATATATTCGTACTTGGTACGAGCCAAAGTTGGATGTTATCCTTTTTCGGTGGCCTACAGTTGATATTAGTTGACGTGTGGAGCTTGTCTCATGTGGGTCCACCTTTCAAACTATTATATGAGCTTGGGTAGCTTCTAATGCAGGACACTCTTAATTTGGATTTGAGAAATTCCCAACAAATTTTAGTCCACGATTTTAAAGTCAGAAAACAAGGTACGTAAAAAAGAAAGTAATAGGAGACCTCTGGAAACTCTCAAGGCACTAGGAGTTTAACCTAGAATATAAGGAAATAATTGAACGTCTCCGATACTTTAACAAACTCAAGAAACTTTATTGAACTGCAACCATATGAGAATTGAACAAAGATTATTAAAGCTACTTGAATCTAAAGATGTCCAAAGGAAGACATTGACTCATAAAACCTAGTAGGAAGTTATCTAATTTAGACACCAATGTCAAATGGAAAATTATTGCAGAAATCTGCAGCAATAGCCTGCTTCATGGCTAGAACCCAATCTCTTTTTGTACCTCCTTACTAGTCATATGGTCAACAAGATTCCTCTTTCTGGAAAAACTCAAGTTTCTGCAATTTTGAAGTAATGCATGCCTTGGGATGAAGAATTTAGTAAAATTGCTTTACAATGCTGGGGGAGAGAAAGGTACATTATGAACCATGAATGCAGAGCTTTGTTGGAGAAGCTTGAATGCAGAGCTTTGTTGCTCTTTTGGTGACCAAATTGAGGACTCCCATTTTCTTCCATTATCAATTTCTCAAATTCTTGGAAGTCTTGACTTGTTTCCAAACCATATCTAGTCATTTTTCTGTTGCTTTCACTTGAGTTATATGTAGTTTCAGGGCCCTGGTTGGCCGCTTAACTTAGATTTACATGACTAGAAGACTATCCTCCATTGTTTGCTGGACTTTTGCTTTCTCTTGGTTTTTTCAGTTGTTGGCAGACTAATTTCCATTACGAACTTGGGATCAAAAAGGCCTTCCTACCAAAACATAAGCAAATTCCAGACGTTGTCTCACAGCTGAGTCCAAAAACTTTGCTAATTAACAAAATTTCCATCAACTATGATTTACAGTAATCGAAGTGCCATTTAACCCACCAACATGATAAGGACATAGATGCTCTTCAACCATAACCCCAAGTCTCTCAACAAGCTCCTGTGGAACCACATTTAAGCTACTGGCCCCACTAACAAGTAGATCATAAGAAAGTGATTCCTGGCGTATCCTGTTTGTATTCTAATGTTGTGATATTCTTCTTAATACATTTCAAATTTGAGCATGAGCTACATACCATTCCCTAAAGTAGCTCAGATCTTGGGAGTATGTCATATGATTACTTATGTTTTTTAGGAAAACTGTGCAATACTAACTTAAATAAATACTTAAAGTTTCGATTTTAGTTATGAAAACAAGTGATTTGGACTATTGCCCTTGGAGTCTGGCATATATGTCATGCTCTATACTGGAGTCCGGCATATATGCCATCGGCTAGCTTTAACGAAGATACAAACTAAACATATGTTATACAACGAAGCACTCTACAGCGAAAGCAAAAGCATACAACCAAGCTCCAAATTCTAATAACCTTACTTTTCAAACAGATAATATTTGCAAAGGGAGTCTTAGCAATAGTGGCATAAGCAAATATAATTCAACAAGCAATGTACTTCCGCCATTTAGAGCATGTTATCATATATTTGTACAATTCAAAGCAAAGCTCACATATCTTTCCACTACTTAGCATGTGAATTGTCGATGAATCAAAGCTTCAAGATTCATAGGCAATAATGGCACTACTAATGGCACCTGTACCCTATAGACAAGCTTGATCCAGTCTTGAATTTTGCCCTGCAAGGTAGGTCATCAAAATCATATTAAAAGTCTTCAACTATTATCTTCCTGCTAGATAAGTCCCTAGTAAAAATTTTGGGACTAGCCTCACCAATAGTTAGTCAAGTGGTCAAAAGCTTTACATAATCACATTGACATTGGTAATCAGATCCTTATTTGTTCAGATGTGTAGATTTTCACAATAAAAGACCAACAATACTTGCACATACCAACAATCAGAAGTGAATACGTTACTTTCAAAAGAACTTATAACTTAAGGAGCTAGCAAATAACTCATTTAATAGAATATAACTCGTCCTAAATGCACACAACTTAAACAATACATGCAAGACACGACAACCCAAACTTCCATGCATAACTACCGAAACTTCACTCAAAGCATAATTCAAAGAAACCAGTCCCAAAACTTCATCAAAACAACCCTAACAACTCTTGCAAAAGCCCTCTAAAAATCCCTCAAGAAACTAAGCAAATGGCGAACAAAAGGAAGAAAATGAGGCAGGATTTTCCCCTACAAATGCCCACCCACGGGGAGCAGACATCCACCTGGCGTCTGCCAAAATGGCCAATAAGTTGTGCTAACTTACGTGGAGGATTGCTCTGAGATGTGGATATCAACCTTTTGCTACAGAATTACAGTCGAGCGAAAACACTCTCCAGATTTGCTCCAATTTGATTTTCCATCATAGATAATCAATAATCAACATCCAAATAACTTATATTTCATGCATCAACACATGCATGTCAATATAAATCAAGATATAACTATTTCCAAGTTGATTTTTCTAATGCTTTAGAAGCCATAGTAAGACCATAAGTTATATAAATAATCTCCCATGGATGAGCATTTTAAAACCCCAATTATCATACATAGTCCCAACCAAAAATTCCTGTTTAACTCTATACGCTTAACTTCCAATCTGAACCTGAAACAACAAGACCACCCATACCTTCTTGAAATTTGGACTTTCCTTCAGCGTGATTCTGGTAGGAAGCCTTGAATCCTGCTCAAGTATTCCTGGGGTTCATTTTAGTTCAGGGTTCAGGGAGATAAATGAAGAGTGAGAGAGAGCTAAGGTAAATTGAGAGAGCTTGGGCAATCACATAATTGCAACATAGATTCAACTATTTACCATATCGATTACTTGTAGTGCGTACACATAATTGATGTCTGAGGTATATCGTTCCACCCTTCTTGCAAAAAGTTTTGACCTTGAAACTTAATATATCTTGATTTCTTGGCAGTAGACCGAGTGGTCCGAAGATACTTCTTAGACTTCATATTGGGCTTGCTTGGTTTGCTTAATTTGGATATCCTAGCAGTCTTGCGCGGACATTCATCTACCTTGTTATTAAACTTTTCAGAAATACACATGCTCCAAATCTCCAGCGACACTTCTTGAATAAATGCTTTCAATGACAATGACCACGTTTCCCAATGGACGTGATTTCTTATACTTATATGCTGTATTCTTTTTTAGAATTACCACTCCAAGAAAATTTTGTATATTGCTTCACAGTTATCGTAGCTGCCAGATGAAATCTTTATATGAATTTGACTATTCAATCTTCCTCTAAAAGCTATCATCTTAGGAACTTCAATTATCATGGTAGCCAAGTCATACCACCCTAAAGCATTGAACTCAGTATAGTATTCCATGACCGACATTGTCTTTGCTTAGGAGTCCTGAATTCTTCGATCTTGTGAGTTGCACTGCCACTGCAAAATATTGGTTCAAAAGCACCTCTTTCCATGATAAGGGATGACCCATGGGTGCCACTACCGGTGTCACTCCATCCCACCACTTACTAGCTTCTTTGTTAGAAATGAAATCACCATTTGTGGCCGAATATCCTCAGGTACATCTGTAATATTGAATCTCCTCTTGACCTGACTTAACCAATTTTGTGCTTAATCAGGATCAGGATTTCCGTCAAAAAGTAGGGATATAAATTTCGCACAAATCCACAAAGTGATGCTTCACAATGCTAGTATCCGTATTTGAGTATTTTGAGAGTTTGTAGTAGAAGCAAACAATCTTGTAGTATCTGTCTCAGTTCATCTATAACACGAAGAATCCACAACCTGGCTTTCCTTTTCTCACTGACAAGCAACATCTGTAATTTCATATTTCTCCCTCCAGAATTAGTGCCTCATGATTCTTGTCTTTCACCAAATTCTTGCTCACTGGTGCAACATCCTCTTGCATTTCACTTGCCATTCCCTACAATCAACAACTAAGACTAAGTCAGCCACTTGTCCAACTGAAACTTCAATATTTTTTGGCAAATATGGGATATATATCCCTTCTGTCCAAATAATACATATTTAATCCACAAGGTTATTGCTCACTTATCTTTACGATTCACACTTATTCATTAGACAATAACAACCATTTCTTTCGATTCTCTTCATTTTCAATGCACAACCATAATAACCAAACTCATACACAAGAAGCGCAAGTCAAATAACATAGAGCAACTAGACATTACACCACGACATCATCATCTGTGTATTAACCTTACATCAAATGCCGTACTATGTATACTAGATATACAAAGTCTAATAGTATCTAACATGGAATATACTAGAAGATATTCGCACTGCATCTCTTCTTCATCATCACTAGAATTTGATAGTGGTATGTCCCCTATATGCTTGTGAGTCAACTTCAACATAGCTTGACATTTGTATCTAAAGTTAGCCATCATATTGTTAACCTGTTTCTAACTTGCCAAATCCGATTACGAAACACTTGCAACTCTTGGCTGTTGACCATCAAATTCTTCCTTTCTTTCACTTTGTTTTCTAACCTTCAAATTGTTAGAAAATCGATGCGCCAATAACAAATTGACGTATCGGAATTTAAATTGATTTCTAACCAACATAATTGATTATCAATACAAATATAAAATGTATCTTTAGGTGACGTAATTATTAGTCAAATTGATGAAGAAATTCAACGGACGTAGTGATGTCAATCACAGCTCCACACATGTCCGGCCTCAAAAGTATACACACAAACACCTTCTTGTAATCCTCACTAGTATTGATCAACACTAAGGCAATATGCTAGATCTACTTGCACACCACTAACGTGAAGAAAACTAGATGATAATGAAGAAAGTCTTCTCTCTCCAGATTTTGTACAAATGTTTTCTTGTATGTCAAGTCTTGGTGTTTACCACTTGTTTATAGGAAGCAAATTTCAAGACTTCTTGTCCAACAAGGAGTCAAAAATGGATAGGCCATTATCTACTGTGAACTGAGTATCTTACCAAATAATATATTTGGTAGATTTTGATTTCCTTCAAATTAATTCTTCCTCCACTAGAATTGATCTATTTATTAATAAGTGCTTAGGATTAATTATTTTACAAATTAATCCCAAAATCAATTTAATCAAAGAATTAGTTCTATTGTATGTGATCCTTTAGTTTTAAATCACTTGACAATAAGTATAAACCATAATCTTAGAATTAATTACCTTTAGTACAACGAACTCCTAATTGAACTTAAGTCAATTTAGTCACAAGAATTATAAGATTAGATAAATTAAACAATTTTAATCTACCATTAATTCAAAATTAATTAATTTATTTGTAGATCAAAATTGGCCTCTAGCTAGGCATCGTGATCATGCAAGTGTTAGGAAAAATCAAATAATTAACTTCACCTATCCACGAACCAGATTCCATATAATTATTATCCTTCCACTGTAGTATATTTCAATTAGAAGTTATAAGCGCCAACTCTTAATGTACTAATGTTTGTTATTTCTTGTTTTCGAAATTCAAATCCTTTAACAAATTTAGAACCTTTGTGGATTTGTTATCTAATTTGCAAACATTTTTGAGTTGATATTTCAACAAATGTGGCCACAATAGGGATATACTTTTCCATTATTAGGAGTGGTGAATTCTATATTGACCATAAACTATTAATTCGTGTTTCTTATTATATTCAACTTCTATTGTGCACATAGCCAACTACAGATTATGAAGTAAAAGAAGTTAAAGTACAACAATTTACATTAAAGATACTTTTATGATCTTAAGTCAAAGGATCGCTTTCACTCTGTTACGTAGATATTATACCATTGGCACTCAAATAATTAACCTTGTGAAAATCTTTAAGCGGATCAATCTAGTGAATTTGTTCTGCAACAATTCACCATTGTATTATCATATATGCTAATCTATCTGTATTAACAATGTCTTTCATATTGTTAATACCATCATTAGGGATGTTTTAAGAATAATAAATATTATTCTAAGGACATTATTGATAAGAAAATACATAAATTTTAAAATGGTAACATGCCATATCATTATCATTGCATAAACAGTAACTAATATAATATTTTGTGAAATTACAAGTCATGCTTCCAATTTGACTAAAATTAATCATTCATGTATACTACACCAAATGAATATACATGACTATCATATTTCTTTTAGGATAATGGCTTAGTCAATAGATCAGCTACTTTATTCTCAGTGGGAATCTTTTCATCTTTACATCGTTTTAACCAACTATTTCCCTAAATAAGTAGTACAATCACAATACTTGTTTGGATCATAGATGAAACTGTAAGTTCAATAATGAACTTCTAGATTCAACCTAATTCTCAAGCTATGAAGTATTTGACTTTGTTGTAGAATCCGTTCTATTGTCTAGCTTAGAACTCTTCTAGCCGACTAAACTACCAAACATTAATCCAAATTGTGATCTTCTATTATCTTTAAAGGACTAAATATTAGCATCTTTAAACCCACACAGTTTTAAAGTGTGACTTTCATAGACCAAGAATAATTTGTTAGTCCTTTTAAACTACTTAAGATATTATTGATAGCTATTTAGTGACACTCACTATGATTAGCTTGATGTCTACTCATAACACTTATAGCATAGGAGATATCGGGTCTCATGCATAGAATAACTCACATTATATATCCTATTGCAAAAGTATAAGGAATCTTTTACATGCTATCAATCTCGACAAGTATTTTAGGACACGTCTCTTGAAAGGGTAATCCCATGTTACATAGATAAAAATGCTTTTTTAATTATTTCATGCTAAACTTCTTTATCATCTTGTCTATGTACGTGTATTTGGAGAGACCAAGTAAACTTTTGAATTTATCTCTAGATATCCTAATTCCAAGAATATAGGTTGGCTCTGATAAATTTTTCACGGTGAAAATCTTGGACAACCATACCTTTTACCGTTTGAAGCATAGGTATGTCGTTCCTATCAATGATATGTCATCCACGTAAAATGTCAAGAAAAACGATACCGCTCCCACTTATCTCCTTGTATATGCAATGCTTGTCTTCATTTTTTAGAAAAGTAAAATCTTTGATCGTCTCATCAAAACAAATGTCCCAACATCTTGATACTTGCTTGAGTCCATAGATGGACTTTGGTGCTTCTATAATGTTACAGATATAGGATAGGATATTGTATCAATTAGTATGAATGTTACAGATAGGATAGGATATTGTATCAATTAGCATTAATTAGAAGATTGTACATTTCTCAATTAGGGACATTAGGAGCCTAATTAGGATCTTTAGTATTAGTTACCTTTTATAATAATTGTTTAGATTCATTGATGTATAGTGTCTAGGTTCGTTTTATATAGCTTATAAATATAGATCATAATACAATATATACAATTTCCCTCTTCTTCTTAGTTTACATGGTATTAGAGCTTTAGGTTTTGTTATCAAATTATCTTTTGATGCGACCCTATTGAGTCACTTCTAGGTTCTCGTGGTATTTGTTAAATTAATATTTCTTTGGCATGTTATAATGGTTGAGGGATCTCAACCTTCTAACCTTCTAATATTACTAGTGCTCTTGTGAGTCAAGGTAGAGCTAGTCGAGAAAATGGCAGTGGTAATAGCAGTAAAATTGAATGTGGCTTTCAAGTGGCTTTCAAGGTGGTGGGATTGCTAGTCATGGACAGCATGAACCAAATCAACAGGTATGTTATCGCTATGTAAAACCTGGCCACACTCCCCGTACGTGTTGGTTACTTCATGGCAAATCTTGACAGAATTCCTTGTTTGTGAATTCTGCAACCCAGGAGAGGAACTATGTGTCCTCTTCTTCTGTCAAATCCATATTTATCTTTGCTGATGAGTTTGCCCGCTTTACAAGTACCAAGTCTCACAAAAATCTACTAATCCATCTCCTATTGATCATTAAGGTAAATCTAGTAAACGTCGTGTGTTATCCTCTAATACATGGGTCATTGATTCTAGTGCAACAGATCATATGACTGGTGATAAAGGACCTCCTCAACCTTCTAATATTACTAGTGCTCTTGTGGGTCGAGGTAGAGCTAGTCGAGAAAATGGTAGTGGTAATAGTAGTAAAATTGAACGTGGCTTTCAAGGTGGTGGGATTGCTAGTCATGGATAGCATGAACCAAATCAATAGGTCTGTTATCACTATGTAAAACCTGGCCACACTCCCCGTACGTGTTGGTTACTTCATGGCAAATCTTGACAGAATTCCTAGTTTTTGAATTCTGCAACCCAAGAGAGCAACTATGTGTCCTCGTCTTCTTTCAAATCCATGTTTATCTTTGCTGATGAGTTTGCCCGCTTTACGAGTACCAAGTCTCACAAAAATCTACTAATCCATCTCCTATTGATCATTAAGGTAAATCTAGTATACGTCATGTGTTATCCTCTAATACATGGGTCATTGATTCTAGTGCAACGGATCATATGACTAGTGATAAAGGACCTCCTCTTTTAATTATCTTCCAAGTGTTACTTTAGTTGATAGGTCAAGTACTTCAATTGTGGGTTTTGGTGTAGCCATTTCTACATCATCTATCTCCTAATCTTCAATTTTATGTTTGCCTAATATTTCTTTTAATTTCCTCTCTGTCAATAAAATTACAAATGCTCTTAATTGTTCTGTCTCCTTCTTTCCTGAATGTTGTGTATTTCAGGATCTTACGACGGGAAAGATTACTGGTAGAGGATGTGAGTCTGGCAACCATTATATACTTGAAACTTCTTCAATGAAAGTACCCAAACCAGTTGCATGTCTGTCCGCCTTGAGACCTCTTGAAATTCATTGTCGTTTGGGCCATCCATCTCCATCTACTTTGAGAAAGTTGTTTCCAAAATTTCAAGTTTTATCTCATTTAGATTGTGAGTCGTGTCAGTTTGCCAAGCATCATCGTTTACCTTATTTACCTAGGATCAATAAACGGGTTGCGTCTCCTTTTGAATTAGTGCACTCCGATATTTGGGGCCTTTGTCCAATAGCATCTAAGTATGGTTTTAAGTACTTTTTCACCTTCGTTGATGACTATTCTCGTGATACTTGGTTATATTTATTGAAAAGTCATTCAGATTTATTCAATGTCTTATGTTATTTTTGCTTTGAAATAAAAACACAATTCAATGTGTTAATATGCATTTTGCAAAGTGATAACGCAAAAGAATAATTTTGTAGGCCTTTTGATTCATCTATGTCAAAAAATAGAATTTTTCATCAATCTTCATATCTTGATACACCACCACAAAATGGTGTTACTGAAAGGAAGAATAGGCAGGCACTTATTAGAAGTTGCTAGAGCCCTCTTATTTCACATGAAGGTTCCTAAGCAATTTTGGACAGATGTTGTTTCAACAACTTATTTTTAATTAATCGTATGCCATCATCTGTACTAGTTGGTGAGATTTGTTATTCAATTTTATAACCCAATCTTTATTCCCCATTAGGCTACATATATTTGGGTGTACTTGTTTTGTTTGTGATATCCATCGTCAAGTATCTAAATTGGGCTTAAATCTCTCAAGTGTGTGTTTTTAGATTATTCTTGGTTTCAAAAGGGGTATAGGTGCTATTCTCCAACCTTAGATCATTATTTAGTTTCTGCTGATGTTATATTTTTGAAACTAGTCCATTCTTTCCTAAACCTAACATCTACAGTAGTAAGGAAGAGAAAGATGATATCCTGGTCTACAATGTTAGCACTACTACTATTAGTTTATCTATTCCTACAAGACCACCCACTCAAGTATATTTTTGTTCTCCTCAGCACATAGACTCATCCATTACCAATTTCTCTGTCTATATATCCCAATTTTGATCTGCCCATTGCTCTTAGAAAAGGTAAAAGACAGTGGACTTACCCAATCTCTTCACTTGCTTCATATGAACATCTGTTCCCTTCTTTGCATTGTTTTATTACTTATTTAGATTCAGTATCTGTTCCTAAGCACCAATCGAAGGCTTTGGTACATCCTGGTTGGCGGGCTGCTATGGAGGAAGATATAATGGCTCTAGACAATAATGGTATTTGGGAGTTGGTCAATCTACCAACAAGTAAAAGAGGTATTGGTTGTGAATGGGTATTTGCAGTTAAATTAAATCTTGATAGATCAGTTGTTCGATTGAAAGCTTGCCTTATTGCTAAAGGATATGCTCAAACTTATAGAGTGGATTATTCTTATACTTTTTCTCTTGTTGCTAAGTTAGCATTTGTGAGGTTATTCATTTCTATGGTAGCTACTCATAATTGGCCTTTACATCAACTAGATATCAAGAATGCTTTTCTTCATGGAGATCTTTAGGAGGAAGTTTATATGGAGCAATCTCCTAGGCTTGTTGCTCATGGGGAGTCTAGGAAAGTTTGTCATCTTCGAAAATCTTTGTACAGGTTGAACCAAATTCTCGGGCTTGATTTGGAAAATTTAGTCAAGCAGTTGAAAGATTTGGAATGTAGAAAAGCAAATTAATCACTCTATTTTCTACAAACTAACTGAAGCTAGTATTAATTTGTTAGCAGTATATGTGGACAATATTGGCTCTATTTAGATAAGTTTTTTTGGAAAAAATTTTTCCCAAACTTGTTTGGACAAGTGGAAAATTTTTTAGTCAAAAAGTTAAAAAATTTTTTTTGTCAAACTTTTTTATCAAATTTTCCCACCAAGTTTTCATGTGAAATTTTAAATAAACTTTAGAGACTTTTTACACAATTATTCACAAAAGCAAGCATGTTTATGTTCAAAATTTGTTTAGAAAAACTGAAAAAATTGTGAGTAACAAAATAAAATCCATTTTTGGTGGGCTTTGATGTAGGAGGACGAAGCGGACGATGAAGCGGATGTCTGCTTCACTACTTGTAAATGTCCGCTTTAGAGACAATGTCTTAGCAAGCATTGGACACAGACGCTAGCAGCGTCCGTGCCCAGTGCTCGCTAAGACATTTTTGTCTTTGAAGTGGACGTCCACAGACGCTAGCAGCGTCCGTGCCCAGTGCTCATTAAGACATTTTTGCCTCTAAAGCGGACGTCTGCTTAAAGAAGCGAACGTCCGCTTCACTACTCTTTCCAGCTATATAGATTGTATTTTGATTGGTGCTTATTTTATTTTTTTTAGATAAATTTTTTCCAAAAAAAATTAATGTCCTTCTTGTGTAACCATTTAAAAATAAGTGCAAGTTGGTTCAAAATTTTTGAACCATTCAAATGCTTTTCCACACTAATTTTTCACTTTTTAAATCACCATCATGTCACATCAAAAAAAATTTCACATCCAAACACTTTTTTATTTCAAAAAAGTCAACAAAAAATAATTCAAATAATTTTTCCTAATAATTTTCAAAAAACACTCCAAATAATGATATCCAAATGGAGCCATTGTTATCAAGAGGAATGATACTGCGAGTATGTCATCTTTTAAAGTCTTTCTCCATAATTAGTGTCATACAAAGGATTTGGGAATATTGAAGTATTTTTTGGGTATTGAGGTAGCAAGGAGTAAGAAGGAGATATTCCTCTCTCAAAGGAAATATGCTTTTGACTTATTATCTAAAACGGGAAAACCGGGGGGCTAAACCATCTGGTGCTCCAATGGTTCCTAACTTGTAGTTCACAAAAGAAGATGAACTACTTGAAGATCTTTAGAAATATAGAAGATTAGTTGGAAAATTAAATTATCTTACAGTAACTCGTCCAGATATTGCATATTCGGTTAGTATTGTAAGTCAATACATGTCAGCTCCAATTGTTGATCACTGGACGGCTATAGAACAAATTTCGTGCTATTTAAAAGGAGCTCCGAGATGTAGTATTTTGTATAAAAATCATGGTCACACTAGGATTGAGCCTTTTTTAGATGTTGATTGGGCAAGATCTAAAGAAGATCGAAGATGTACTTCAGGATATTGTGTTTTTGTTGGGGAGAACCTAGTCTCATAGAAAAGTATAAAGCAAGATGTTGTCTCACGATTGAGTGTAGAGTCAGAATTTAGAGCCATGGCACAATCGGTATGTGAAATGCTGTGGATATATCAGCTTCCAATTGAAGTAGGTCTTAAAACTCCAATGCCTGCAAAATTGTAGTGTGATAACCAAGTTGCTCTTCATATTGCATCCAATCTTGTATTTTATGAGCGAACGAAGCACATTGAAATAAATTGTCATTTTGTTCATGAGAAAATACAACAAAGCTTGATTTTTACATATTTGTGAAAATTAGAGAACAGTTGAGAGATCTCTTTAGAAAGGCTCTAAACGGAGTCCGGGTTGATTATCTGTGTAACAAGCTGGGCATGAGTAATACCTATATTCCAACTTGAGGGGGAGTGTTACAGATATAGGATAGGATATTGTATCAATTAGCATTAATGTTACAAATATAAGATAGGATATTATATCAATCAGTATTAATAAGAAGATTGTACATATTTCAATTAGTCAAATTAGAAGCCTAATTAAGATCTTTAGGACTAGCTACCTCGTATAATAATTGTTTAGATTAATTGATGTATAGTATCTAGGTTTATTATGTAAAACCTATAAATATAGGCCTTGGTAATTATCATACAATATATACAATTTTCCTCTCCTCCTTAGTTTAAACATAATTTATAACTATCAATGGAAGTAAAGCCTTCACATTGCGTCATGTACACATCCTCTTGCAAAATTGCCATTAAGATACAATATTTACATCCATTGGCAATATCATGTACACATCTTGTTGCAAATTTCCATTAAGAAATGCAATGTTTATATCCATTTGCAATATCTCATAGTTGTAGTACGTAATTATGGTAATCAAAATCTTAACGGATTTAAGCACGACTGCCGGTGAAAAGATATCTTAAAAGTCAATTTCCTGACTTTGTTAGTAACCTTTTTGCCACCAACCTTACTTTATAAATAACCATGTTACCATTCATATAGGTCTTTCTTTTAAAGAACTGCTTGCGCTCTATGGGTTTTACCCCTTTAAGTGACTCGGGCAAGGTCCATACCTTGTTGTCATATATGGAATCCATTTCGGATTTCATAGATTCACGCCACTTCAAGTAGTTTACACCAGACATAGCCTCTTCGTGGTCAGTAGGATCGTCATCAACCATGACTAGTACACCATTGCTCTCATTTATGAGAAATCCATATTTCTCACCAACATGACATATGCTACTACATCTACAAAGTTCTTGGGTAACTTGAGCTTTTGACAACACCTTAACATGTGACGTAAGCTCAGGTTCCAACTATTGATCTTTGTTAGTTTATGATTATTGAAAATTTTCAAGTTCTTTTGCTCCCATTGCCTTTTTAAAGAATTAATTCTTTTTCTAGAAAGATAGCATGTCATAATACAAAAACTTTTGCTCAAGGGGAATGTAAAAGTAGTATCCTAGACTTTCTTTAGAATACCTCACGAACAAACATTTGTCAGATTTAGCTTCAAACTTGTATTGACTTTGTTCGCTTTACATAAGCAGAACATCCCCCGATTCTTACGTAACTTATTTTCTTATCAAACCATATCTTATAAAGTGTGGTATCAACAAGTTTTGTTTGAACATTGTTGAATGTATAGGAGGCGATTTTTAAGGCAAATTCCAAAACGAGGTTGACAGTGTAGCATGGCTTATCGTGGAACATGCCATATCTAATAGGATACGATATCTCCTCTCAGACACACCATTATATTACAACATGTACAATGGAGTCCACTGATAAAGAATCTTATTCTCTTTTAGATTTTTTTTTTTTTTGAAACTCTTGACGCAAGTATTTTTTACCTCGATCAAATGTCAATGTCTTAATACTATTGCCAAGTAGTTTTTCTAATTCAGCTCTAAAGGCTTTGAACCTTTCAAAGGCCTCGTATTTGTGTTTCATAAGATACAAATAATCACATCTAAAATGGTCATTTGTGAAAATGATGAAATATGAAAAGCTGCCTTTAGCACAGATCGACATTGGGCTATAAAAATCAGTATGTATAAGCCAAAGAAATCACTATCATGTTCACCTTTATTAGTAAAAAGGTGTTTTAGTCATCTTATCAAATAACAAGACTCATATATTTCAAACGATTCGCAATCAAATGAATCCAAGTATCTATCTTTATGTAACTTGGATATATTTTTTTTATTTACTCAACCAAATCTACAATATATAATGCAAAATAGTTTTATCAAGTTTTTTTGTCTCTTTGTGGTTAAGAATGGACTTATTAATGTCTGGAATACATAAGCTATTTTTTAATGAACCAGGATCATGTAACACCATCACGTGAAAAGAACAATATTTATTTTTTTGAGTATTGGTAAATTTATCCATATCCAATGTAAAAATAGATGTTATGTTTTTTGCTAGTAATCTACTATTTAAAACCTTTCATACTAATATGGGATTCACATTTGGTATCTAATACTCAACAGTTTTGATTAGTAGATAAATTTATCTCAATCATAAAGGTACTAGAAGTAGAAACTTCACTAAACCTTTTTGACTTCTAAGTACCGAGATGGGCCATACAATTTCCTTTCCAATTCCAATTATTCTTGGATTGGAAACACGTGTCCATAACTTATCCATTGTGATCACATGGGTTTTCCCTTGACAAGCGATAAGGTGTCCTTTGATTCCTTGACAGATTGCTCTTTAGATATCTCACATTCATTGGTTCTAGATTGTGTATTATTTATTTTGCTTTTGTAGCACAGCAATCATAGACAATAACATAATACAAGCAGCAATATCATTATCATATTTATGTATCTTTTGTGCATCTATTATTTTCTGGCTGTCATTGTCACTTAAGATAGGTAGAATCGGTGTATCAAGGACATAGCAATATTTATATGCTTGAGAACCATTCTCAAGTTTTATACTAGTACAAGAAATTCATATTAAAATGGAGTCGTATAAAGTGGGTTTCACATGATTGTGTATTCTATGACAGGAAAATAAAGATACAATATAACTTTATATTTACGCAATAAAAAACCAAAATAGAAAATAGATGGATATAAAATTTGGTTTTGCTCTCACTATTTTATCCAAATCAATATTCCTCATAATTAATTCGAGAATTTTCATAAAATTCTTAGTAAACTAGTAGTATATTTAAATTATTTTTAATCTTGAGTTAACTTAACAAATCAAAATCTTAACAAGTAACAGTTATCAATTACTATTTTTGTAACTCCCAGATAGTTAGCTAACAATCATTGTTACAAATATCACATGTCTTCCAACTCTATCTCAAAGACACTTGACCTTGAGTTAGCTTAATAAGCCACGTGCCTTTATTAAATCAAATTCATTATTTAGATATTGCATCTCATAGTAGAAATATATTATTGGTAGTATAAGGTTGAGTTAACAAGTTATCTTAACAAGAATTGTTTAAACTATAATAAGATGCAACTTTTTATGACTTAATATTTATTTCTTTTGTGAGGAATAAATTATGGTCTCATCACGTATATATATCATACATGAAAATATTTATTTGATCACATTAAGCATACAATATGCAATCAAACAAATTTCATTAATTTATCAAATGTAAATCATATATAATATATCATTCAAATAATCACAATAAATGAATATCCAAAATTTCAATCATGGATCTATATGCATATTAATTTCAATCACATAATAATTAATTTAATTGAATAGTTTGTGAAGTTTCGGGGCCAAAAATAATGAAACAAAAATTATTGGACCCAAAAGCAAAGGAAGAAAGAAAACAAGGGCCTAATCGCAAAAAGGAAAGCATTTCCTTTCTCTAGTGCAGTCAAATGGCTTTGACTAGAGTTTTTTTAATATTAAATCTAGCATTGAAGCGACGCCGTTTTAAGTGCTTCTGGCATGGTGTAACCATGCCTATTGACCCTTTTTTTTTTTTTTTTTGTGGGACGACATTGAACAACGTTGTTTTGAAAGTTTACGATTCACACCAAAATTGCACCGTCACATCTACCAAACAATGCCGTTACCCTCAAGCACTCTTTCTTCTCCAGCAGTGGTAGTGGGTTTCAGTTAGCATCTTCTAGCTAATGTTCAGTAGGATCTAACTACGGCCAGTCTTCTTTTCCACTCACGACAACCTAAGTAGTTCTGGTCGGGTGGGGCTCAAGTCGGGCTAGGGTACCAGAAAATTCTGGTTGCATCTAGTCTGGCCAGAACTCCAGTTGTGGGCAAAACCATTCTGTCACGCACGCAGTTGGATGCCGTCAATTGCTTGTCGGAAGTATTCTGGGTTGTTGAATTCATGCATTATTATTATTGTTGTTGTTGTTAGAAATTGAAGATTATCAGCCATGTTTATCGCTCTAGATATGGCCAGACGCGATACAACTGATCGCCGGCGGCTACCGCCACTTGTTCGCTTTGTTTGAACTCTTTCACCACATGTTTATCACTCTACCCAAACATTTTTTTAAATGATATGCTCGAACAATTTCTGCTAGTCCAAGCCCAAAATTTTTTTTTTTTTAAATTTTGATCAGTGACTAAAGAATTTCAATTAATAATTTTTCAGAACTTTTAGAAACCAATTTTCAAAACTAAGCTTCCATAGAACCTTTTTTGGTCAAATTGAACTAAACAAAAAACCAAATTCAATCAAAATTTTATCAAAACAAAGTTTTCAATCAGAAATAATTTTCTTTTCAAGAGGATAAATATTTTGGAACAATTTCAAAACAGGACTTCTTAATTCATCAACAAATCACATGTACATATAAATAATCATTCATGACATGTCATTATGTATAGTAAATTAAAAAACATTGTTTTGATACCATTATTAAGAAATCAATGTGTCAATAACAAATGGATGCAACGGAATTTAAATTGATTTCCAACTTGGATCATTAATTATATATACAAAAATAAAAAGTACCTATTGGTGATGTAATTATCAGTTAAACTGATCAGGAAATTCAATGAATGAAGCGATGTCGATCACAGCCACACACATGTCCAGCCTCAAAAGTATCCACACAAATACCTTCTTAGAATCCTCACCAGTATTGATCAACACCAAGGCAATATGTTAGATCCACTTGCATACCACCAACGTGAAGAAAACTGTACAATAATGAAGAAACTCTTTTCTCTCTGTAGATTTTCTTCAAATGTTTTCTTGTATATCAAGTGTTGGTGTTTTCGACTTATTTATAGAAAGCGAATTTCAAGACTTCTTGTCCAACAAGAAATCAATAATAGATAATTCATTATCTAATATGAATAGGATATTTTATCAAATAAGATATTTGGAAAATTTTGATTTCCTTGGGAAGGAAATTTTTCCGCAACTAGAATTGCGCTATTCATTAATTAGTCATTAGTATTAATTATTTCACAAATTAATCTCATAATTAATTTAATTGAAGAATTAGTTATATTGTGTGTGCCCCTTTAGGTTACTCATCACTTGGCAATAAATATAAATCGTAATCTTAGAATTAATTGGCACTTGGTCATAATCATCACAAATTTGCTCATACAATTTATCATTGGATGCTTTCACTTCCTCCAATTTCTTGTTGAGCAATAGCCCTTGGTTTCGCAATTCTATTCTTTTCTTTGACAACCACAAACCCTACATGCTTCTGGTATGAAAACGTCTTCTAACATCAGTGCTATGGTTTCTCATGAATCTCTTGGGCCATGATGTCTCACAAACCCTTTGTCTTTCTCTTGATACACCACACTTGGTCAGTGCTGCGGTTTTTCTTTCTTACCATAGTCTTCAAACTACACACCACAAATTAGTGAAATACGTAAGTAAAAGTTAAGCATCATCTGCCATTGACAATACTAGAACTTATACAAGTACAACATGCACCTAGAGATTATGTATGCAGCAATACCATATTCAATTTGCACATTTTTAGAGTCATGTATGCAATTTACATACACACCTTTCCAACCAAGCATTCACTCTAACCACATGCACATAAGCATTAGATATGCATACATACATTAGTTACAATTCACATACAATTTTGAGGTTGTTTACATATATACGCTATTCATGCACCCTTCCATGCATTACACCCAAAATACTCACATTTGTTCATACACACTCACAGGTATAAACCTATCAGCCTATATACATACGTTTTAAGCATGCACATGTGCCAACACTATGTCCCAAATATTCTTATCCATTCACAGCCAAGGAAGTATGCATGCACTAGGTACAATTCACATAAAATTTTGAGGTCGCGTACACACTCTCTATTCATGCTCCCTTTCATGTATCGCACCCAAAATACTCACATTGGTTCATACACACTCACAAGTATAGACTTGTATACATATGTTTTAAGCATACACTTATGAAAGCATTATGCCCTAAATTTTTCTCATCCATTCACAGCCAAACTTCAATTTGTGCACACAATGATTAACAATACCTCCATAGTGATATGTGTGTACATACCAATCATGCATACAAATCATTAGAAGTTATACACATTACAATTCACATAAAATTTAAGTCTTATTTGCATAGTTTTATGGATGAACTCATGCAACATTATGTCAACAGACTCACATCCATCCAAACATACCTACTTATAAGTACATAAATAACAGGCCTCCCACATGTATATCAACACATCCTTGATATGCACATACATGCATGCACATACTTTTCACACACAACTCTTTGCCTATTTGCACAAGAACTATGCTTTGGTATCTGGGCTTTGAGAATCAAAATCGAGTCAGTTTACACACAAGGTCACAACCTCCAATGGACATCTCAATCCAATTCGGATTCTTGCCCATAATACCATGAAAAACTCTATACATCATGACATTCGGACACAAGCCACCATGCCAAATTTAAGGTTCAGACCTATGCTTTGGTACCGCTAAATTTTATGTCCTAGGCCCAAACATGACATGCCATGTCTCCAAATTAAATACAACATACAGTTTAAATAACCAAAGCAACTAAAACACCACATAACCTTCAATGAGGGAAATCAAATATACATAACAATCTCTTCTATAATCCTTCACAAAGAGACTAAAGCAAAACAAAATACAAAACTATGCGCAGAGCTAAGGTACTTGGCTTACAAAACACTTCGATAGAAAAACTAGAATTCAAATAGCCATAACCAAGATATAAACTAAATATATGCTTTTATAACAAATTGCTCTACAACCAAACCAAAGCATGCAAGCCAACTCCGAAGAAGCTCTAATGACCTTGCTGTTTAAATGGATCAACATTTGCTAAGAGGGTTAGCTATCATAGTGTGAGCAAACACAGTGAGCAATCAAAGTATTCCACTTTCTAGAGCATGTTATCATATATTTATACATTCGAAGCAAAGGTCACAAATCTTTCAACTACTTAGCATGTGAATTATCGATGGATCATATATTTATACATTCGAAGCAAAGGTCACAAATCTTTCAACTACTTAGCATGTGAATTATCGATAAAATCAGAGCTCCAAGGTTCATAGGCAATCAAATTAATCAGAACTCATGACACCCATATTGTGTTGGTAAACTAGATCTAGCCTTGACCTAACCCCCCAAAAAGGTCATTACAATCTAATCAATTGTCTCTTGCTATTATCTGCTAGCCAATAAAGCCTTTAGTTTAAATGTTGAGATTAACCAAGTGAGCAAGAACTCTACATAATCACCTTCACATTAATAATTGGATTCATATTCATAATTCAATATAAAATGTTTCATAAGAGTTCACAAGCATAAAATTCACAATAAAAGCCAAACAAAACCTACACATACTCAAGTTGAGTTTCATATTTAAAGAATATTTTCAAAATCATATTAAAGAAACCAAATGGAAACATGAAAGTACAAAGACCAGTACCTTAATTGAAAGGTTGACAACTAAACTTACTTGAGAATTTGGAAGCGATTACATTGCCTTCACCTGCATTGCATTCAAACACTTTAGACTAATCTTCAGGGGCTATTAAAGTATATCCAATACCAGAATATAACTTATTTCCAAATGCACATGACCTAACTAATACATGCGAGACACCACGGCAAACTCTTATCCATAATGACTGAGAATTCACTCAAAGCTTAGTTCAAAGAACCGAATAAAACCAAGACCAATGCGTCTAAATCCAGCCCTAAAACCTTATGAAAATAATCCTAGCAATTATGCAAAAGCTCCTTAAGGCCTCTCAAGAAGCCCTAATCAAACAGCAAACGGATGAAACGAGATGTGTCAAGACTGTCCCAGGCATACACCTTCACAAAAAGGAAGGCGAAAGTCCACCTGGATCTGCCAAAATGGCCATTGAGTTTCACTAACTGAGGTGGACAACTGCTTTGATGGAGGCGGACATCCACCTCATGCTGCAGATTGCACCCAAGTAAACTCTCCAAACATGCTCCAATTCGATTTCCAGCAATAGATAATCAATAATGAACACCAAACAATTTATATTTCAAGTATCAATCCATGCATATCAATGCATGCCAAGTCTAAGCATTTACATGTTGATTTTTCTTCATTCTTGCCAACTCAAGAATACACACCCACACTGATGCTTTCTAATACTTTAGCAGTGACAATAAGACCATACGTCATGCATATAATGTATATTGAAACCCCCATTCATCATACATAGTCCCTACCAAAAACCCTCTTTAACTCTTACATGTTCAATTTCCAATCTAACCATGAAACAACAAGACCACACTCACCTTCTTGAAGTTTGGGTTTTCCTTTCCGCTAGGAAGTCTTGAATCTTCCTTACGTATTCCTGGGTTCAACTGACTTGAGAGCTTATAAATGAAGAGTGAGGGAGAACTAACCTAAAGGGAGAGAATTTGGACATTAAGTAGAGGAAGGGTATCTACAGGGGGTTAAGTAGAAGTGTTTGGATGTTTTGTATTTCCACTTTGGTCCACAAGTTATGTCTTAATTCACATAATTGCCACAGATTAAACTATCCAGCATAACGATTAGGTATAGTACACATGTTTGAGTTCTTGGCATGCAATATATTCCCTGTGCACTTTTTGGAGTTCTTGGTATACAATATTCCCTGTGCACTCATATACGAGGTAACTGTTTGTGATTGTTTTGGGCTTTGTTAATGTCTTTTACTTCAAGAACCCTAGCACCTTTATCAGCTGAACATGAATTGACAAGTTAGTGTGTCATTAGATAGTCCACATGAATTGTTTTCAAAAATTCATTGACTGTAATATGACTCTAGCAGTAGATTGCTTATTTACCTAAAATTTGCTTGTATGTTATTATATGCTGCTGCTAACAAAAATAAACACATCTCGTTGGCGAAAACATTGATTTTTTCACTGCATATTTGATAAGGAAAGCAGAAAATCCCCTTCCAGGAAAATTGATGAAAGAAGAACACCTTTCGTGGATTAATGGAGGAATTCAATCAAGACTTTATTGATGAAATGAGAAAGAAGAATTACAAAGAAAAATCCAATCCCCTTCCCTCCCTTTCTTTTTCCTTTTTATTCTTTCTCAACCGAATCAGTTAACTCCTCAACAACTAACTACCTCAACTATCTCCTCAACAACTAACTACAACTAACCCTTCACCCAATTATCTATTGACACGTGTTACAACAATTTGGTTAATTGAATTAAAACAACTGGAACAAGAAACGACCACATTTTGCTGCTATTCATTAAGTCTAACGGTGTCGTTGTTCATTTGTCATAAATTCCCTTTCATATCTATATTTTATTTGTGATTCTGAAATTGAAGTCCTAAAGGAATGTGGCAACTTACCTTCCACTAAAAAAGAAAAAGAAAAATGAGCAACAAATGTATAAAGGTAACAACAGAGAATTCTGCATATAACTGCCGGTCTATTGAATCATGATATCCATGTCCAATGCTTAAATTGACAGTCATTAATAGATGCTTATATTCTTCGTTTTTAAAGAACTTCCAGTCTGGCATTTCTGATTTTATATTACAAGAATTTATGTTGGAAAGCTTTTACCCCATGTCTGGCATTGACTCTTTTTCTTGTCTCTTTAGGTGAAGATGAGTGCAAAATTTCATTTGGACAGTTGAGGAGATTTTCTTGGCGTGAAATCCAGCTTGCAACCGATAATTTTTGTGAGAGCAATATTATTGGACAAGGAGGTTTTGGAAAAGTCTACAAAGGAGTTCTTTTAGATAACACAAAGGTTGCTGTGAAACGCCTCATAGATTATCACAGTCCTGGTGGAGAGGCTGCATTCCTTAGGGAAGTTCAATTGATAAGTGTAGCAGTTCACAAAAATCTGCTCCGGTTAATTGGATTTTGTACCACCACTTCTGAGAGAATTCTTATTTATCCTTTCATGCAGAATCTCAGTGTGGCATATCGCTTAAGAGGTAACTTATACAGTCAATCTTTCTTCATTTTTCATGGATCTCATTACTTTAGCTTGCCATGCTGAAACTCAATGTGGCATATCACTTAAGAGATAACTTATCAGTCTCTCTTTCTTCATTTTTCATGGATAACTAATATTTAACTTCGTAGAAAATAAGCAGCAATAATTCAATTATAAATATAGTTTGTGATATTGAATTTATGGTTAAAGTTTCAATGACTTTCTGCATTTGTATAGTTTGGAGGAAATTTTTGCTGGTAAGATAAAATTTGCTTTCCCGCTTCCTAAATGGAGCTGTACATGCAACCAATGTAACTTTTTAGACCAATGTCTTGCTTTATATTCAAATTTTGAAGTCAATTGGATATTGTGGTGATTATTGATTTTGTTAGAACAGAGCTTGGGAAATGGTGTATAATGATAAAACAGTGCTCTATTACAAAGGTACAAAGCTTGAATTTATAGGCTTGTAGATCCAAAAAACATGGACATAATATGCAATGAATTTAGACACAATGAATCAGGACACGATATACAATGAGCCTAGATATAATGTCTATATTAATAAAGGAATGATTCCCTATTCAATCCCAAAAACTAATAAGATCCTAATCAAATCCTTGATTCTGATGGCATAATAGGAAAACTAGATTTGCCTAATCCTGTCTGCTATAATCAGCTTTCCACATTCTGCCTCAAGCTTGGGAATAGGTGTTCACTATTCCACGCTTGGATATACTGTTCTAAAAAGGCTGAGCTGTGCTATCTAGTGGAATCTCCATAAATTTGCACAGGGTATGAGCATCTAAATTCTTCTCATAATCTAATGGAATCTCCACAAAGACTTGTTCACCTAGATATTTGTGTAGAAATGCATTATTGATGTCAAATTGCTATAAGTCCCAACATGGTTGGCTGCCAATGACAATCGAGTTTTGATTGTATTCATTTTTGCAACACTAGCAAATGTCTCAAGGTAATCAATTCCATAAGCTTGAGTATACCCTTTTGCAATTAATCGTGCCTTTTTTCTCTCTATCAACCCATCTACCTTGTACTTCACAATATATATTATTTATAGCCAACTGGTTTCTTTCCCACTGGCAATTTTACCAACTCTCAAGTTTTGTTTTTCTCCAATGCCTCCGTCTCCATGTTCATAGTTTGCTTTCATTTTGTATTAGACAATGCCTCGGATACAATGTTAGAGAAGGTAATGGTATTTAGGTTTATGAAGAAGGCTTTATGAGATGCAGAGAATTTCTTGAAAGACAAAAATTGTACAAAGGGTAAAATGTTCGTTTTGTGCACTCTCTAGTTCCTTTTTTGAACGCAATAGGAAAGTCTTGGTCACTATTACTATTTAATCTTGAAATGAAGAGTTAGAAATTATTAACTCATCTGGACGATTTAGATTGGAGTCTTGGACTTGCATAGGTTTAGGGATAGCCTCTTGCCCTCTTCAATACATCTTCTCCTCACCAAATCTTACATTTTCTCTATTAGAATCAGGCTTTTTAGGTGATTTTTTTTTATTCTCAAATTCATGTGTTTTTGTTTGGGTTCTTGTTCACGTATTTCAAGTTTGGGTTCATCACTGTTTTAGATTCCAATCTAGGCATATGGTTAGGAGGAGACTTTTAGACACTGCAAGTGAAAACAAATCTAACAAATCAAGCAATAAACCTTGCTTATCCTTTCTGGCTGAACTCTTTCCCTGAGGGTAAGGATCGGTAAATTCGGGCCCCTGTTCATTAAACATGACATCCATTGAGTCAAAATTTCTTTGATGAGGATGATAGCACTTATACTCTTTTTGAGTCGAAGAATAGCCCACAAAAACTCATTTTATAGCCCTCGGTTCTAATTTCCCCCATTTTGACATGGACATGAACATGAGAAACTCACCCAAAGATTCTAGATGGTTGGTCATTTGTGATGTGTAGGTCAGGAAGAACGTAGAAAGTGCTTCAATTGGACTCCTGAATTCCAAGACACTAGTTGGCAAACAATTTATGAGTTGAGTGTCTGAAAAATTGCTTCCCCACAATGCTATTTATGCACATTTTTCTAGAACATGAGGACTCAATTTTTTTAAGCAAATGTCCATTTTTCATTTCCGCCAACCCATTTTTTTCTTGGGTATTGATATAGGATGAATTTTGCACTATCCCTTCTTTCTGAAAGAATAGGGTGAGGATTTGAATAATATAATCCCTTGCATTATCGAAGCTACATTTCTTGATATTGAACCCGATTTGATTTTTGCTCGTAGAATAGAAATTTAGCAAGGTAGTACTAACATCAAACTCGTGTTTATGCAAAACAAGTCAGGTTACACAAGTGCAATCATCAATAAATGAAACAAATATCTTGATCCAAAAAGAATAGAAATAGTAGGTAGACAACAGATATGACTGTGAATTTGAGAGAAAGGAACATAGCTTATCTTATTATTATTGGGAAAAGATATATGCTTATGTCTAGCAAGTTCGCACACTTCGCAATGAAAATTCTTAACATCTATTTCTTTAAACACAGAAGGAAATATTGGTTTAATAATCTGAAATGATTGGTATCCAAGGTGGCAATAATATGTCAAACCTTTTCTTTATAGGAAGAATCTGAGTTTGAATCAAGGGATTAGGTAATTTGCCCTGGGTCATGTTCGTAGTGACTTGGTGTTTCAAGATGTATAGCCTATCTCCTTCTCTACTATGCCCAATCATTCTCTTCGAATCCTTATCTTGAAATACACAACGGTTATTGTGAAACACCATATTACAGGACAAATCTTGATTGAGCTTTTTTATTGAGACCCCATTTGTGGATAACTTGGGGACATGGAGGGCATTTTTTTAAGGTTACTGTTGTGCTTAATTTAAGATCCCCTATACCTACTACAGTGGTCGGCGAACCATCATTTGTGCCTATTTGTCTATTAGTTGTACATGGTGAATAAGTGGAAAAAATTTTTAGATGTATGGGTCATATGGTTAATGGCTCCTAAGTCCATGATACAAGAACTAGGATAGGTGGAATCCAAGACATTTAGTCCAATTGGAAAAGGTAACTCACCTAAACATGCCGAGAAACAAGTACTTGATGGCTTCTCAAGGTTGCTTATAGCAGATCTCACTCTTTCAATCTCTTGTTAAGTTGAGAACATGACTCTTGTGATGTCTGTTCTCCTTGTGGCTGTGCAACAGCATGAGCCTGTCCATGTTTCCTAGGTCGTTCTCCACTATGATTCCATTCTTGACTTGGATGCTTTTCATGAAGTTTCCAATACCATTCCCAAGTATGGCATGCTTTTTTGCGATAAGTACACCACAAGCCATCTCGACTTTGAGCTCCTGGCTGGCTGAGATTTTCCTCCAGAAAAGGATGTCTTCTCCATTTTTATGACTTCTGACATCTTCTAGTATGGTATCACTAGTAGGCAATTAAGGCCTTATGAATCCGAAATAACCAAAAATGAAGGCTGGCAAGGAATTCGAAGGATTAAACAGCAATGAAGGCTGGCAAGGAATTCGAAGAATTAACCAGCAGATAGTCAACAGGACTTTATGAAAAACCAGAGACGGCCCTAAGGAAGGACGGCTCCAATACCATGTTTGAATAATAAACAGATTTTGAGAGAAAATAGTGGATATTGATAAAATGATGCTAGATTACAAAAGTATAAGAAAACTGTATGTACATGATTGGTTGATATGATGAACTAGGACATAATATACAATGAATTTAGACACAGTATCTTCACTAATAAAGGAAAAATTCCCTAATCCCAAAAAACTAATCAGATCTTAATTAGATCCTTGATTTTAGGATCCTTAACAGAATAGGATATTTAATTTAGTCTAAGGACAAGTCCTTTTTTTTCATATTTTGACAAGCATTTGAGTACAATTTGATGGTGTATTTTTATAAAGAATTTGCTATTATAAATCTTACTTAACAGTTTTACAATTACTATATTTCTTTTCCAATAAGAGCTCACTTCCAACGGCAATTTCATTAGTTATCTTACAACTAATTTTCCACTTTTTTCGCTTGATTTCCACCACTACGGTGAACCCCAGTTATGGAGTGACATTCACTGATATCATTTTTTATGGAATCCATTTCTTTTAAGGTTACAAGAATCTATGATAACTGAGCATGCCTGGAAGCATAGGAGAACTTTATACTAGCAAGCAAAGTAGTTTATAGTGAACACGAAAGAGTTTGACTTTTATCCAGTGATTAGTCAGAGGAAGGAGAGGATAACATGGAGTCATGATGCCCTTTATGCCCTGGGCAACACAAGTTCTACAACGACTTGGACTAATGGAAGGGATACGTCATTTCATAATTGCATGTGCTGTTGTCATTTTCTTTTAATGTCTGTTCTGTTGTCAATTTTTCTTGTCTGAAACTTAAATTGTTTGAAAACAATAAAGATTCTTTTTCAGTAGCTTATATAGGAGGATTCTCATTTGTGCAACAATATCCAAATTTTTAATGCAGAGAACCTTCTTGTCGCAGAATGCATGGAAAAAGTTCTTGAACAAAAATACAAGTACAAATGGCAATTATGTTATGCTTACAATATCAGTTCATATCAATGTGCAATTCGTTTGAATTATTTGGTGAATATATACATAACATAAGATGGATATATTGAATAAAATCTCTCTAGTACAAGTATCCAACATTTATTAGTTGTAAAATTTGTTTCATAAGGCATTTTCGGTGACTTCAAATGAGAGAGTTATTTTTGGCAATTATTATTATTGTGCATGATCTGCAGTGATTTGAATGACTTTTCAGTAAGCATAAAATATTTCTTCATGCCTGTGATAGATCTCAAACCTGGAGAGAAAAACCTAGACTGGCCTAACAGGAAAAGAATAGCTTTTGGTACAGCACATGGCCTGGAGTACCTGCATGATCATTGCAATCCAAGAATCATACATCGAGATCTGAAGGCTGCGAATATCCTTCTGGATGATCACTTTGAAGCTGTTCTTGGAGATTTTGGGCTTGCAAAATTAGTGGATACAAAACTCACACATATTACAACTCAAGTCCGGGGAACTATGGGGCACATTGCCCCTGAATATTTGTCAACTGGAAAGTCTTCAGAGAAGACGGATGTGTTTGGATATGGTATAACTCTTCTGGAACTTGTCACTGGTCAGCGTGCAATAGATTTCTCACGGCTTGAAGAAGACGAGGATGTTCTACTGCTAGATCATGTGAGTCACATTTCATTCGTTTTTGAACTTACATAGATATGCACTGCTATATTGTTATATTCATGAAAGCATACTTTATGTATCCAAAAGTTGGTTAGGTTTTCTGATGAAGGCATATAAATAGATGCATCAGTTTATCATTCTCAGTTGTTTGGGTTTGTGCATGCCAAGTCTTAGCATCAAATTTACTATTTGGCAAGGTATCACCAAATGTTCATTTAGTGGGATGCCAAGTGTGCTGAGAAGAAAATAAATTTGGAATTCCTTGGTTTTGCAATGCAGCAAAAATAGATGAGTTTGTACTCTGTTAACGGTTATATCAGGATTGAATAGAATTTCAAGCACACAATGGCTGTGTAATGTTCTTTCCCTGGCTGACTTCCAATGATCAAGAAATTTATAAAAATGTGATTAACCCCATAGACACAACAGGATACAATAATGCAAATAGAATTGCTTAAAATTCAACTTGTAGCATGACTGTGAGCAAGTAAATTCTGAACTGAAGAGCTTTAGGGGGTGTTTGATAACATGATTTAATGCTGAAAATTAATTAATTAAGTGCTTTTTGAATTCAGTGTGTTTGATAACAAAATTCCTTTACCATTTAACACATTAAGCACTTATTTAATTTGTACACAAAATTTTAAGTGAAAATTTTTCACTTAATTTGTTGAATTTTGATACTCTTCCCCTCCCCTCATTGCACACACACCTACATCCACTCACTCTCACACACTCACCGGTGCACACACATATGCATACTCTTTCTCACATACATGCACAATCTCTCTCTCTCTCTCTCTCTCTCTCTCTCTCACACACACACACACACACCTACTTTCACACAAATACACATATTCTCTCTCCCTCTCTCTGTCACACAGACACACTCACTCTCGCTCTCTCCTCCCACACACTGTTATTTACATACTTTCTTGCACATACACATACTTTCACACATACATTTTCTATCTCTCATGTACACGTGCACATATTTAATTTTTTTCCTCTTACATACTTACGTTTTTCCATATATACACATACTTTCTTTCTCACACACTTTCTTATATATAAATACACTTATTCTCTATCTCTCACAAACAAACAACATCTTTCTTTCTCATATACATTATTAATAAATTATTCTAAATTTTAAGATAAAATAATTATATTTATGAGAGGAGATATTTAAATTCAGTGCATATATTTAGTTAATTATCAAACAGGTAAAACTTTTTGAATTCAGTAATTTAATACTTTCAACATTTAAATTTCAGACTTCAGACTTCAGATTTCAGATTTCAGTTTTACCAAACGGCACTTTAGTGTGGAATTTGATTCCCTTCAACTTTAAGCATTGGATTCCCTACCATGCTTTATTTTATACAAATGCTGAATTTATTTCACTAAGCCTTTAGATCTCCAAAAGGATCCCCTTAGGCATCCTTTGGTATTTAGTACCAGGTTCAAATAGTGATATACCAATGCATGTGACAATAGCTCTAGAAAGTAATATTACCATTTAATAATTCATTTCTCTGGAAACTATGAGTTTAGACAATCGTTTTGACCACCTTCAAATTATGGGGCACAAACATCCTCAACCAAATTACCACCAAAGCCACCTAACCACAAAACTTGACGCTGCAACCCTTCATTTGTGTACCTAGGATATGTTCCTTCTCTACCTCCTCAGATAACTGGAGAATGGTCGCATGTTTAGCTTAGTACCTTCTTATGAATCAATGTTTGGTACCTGTAAATATTCTTGTTATAGTAGTTGATGAAAACTAAAGCTTTGGTAGAGAATCCGTTGTTCGATGAGGACCAGTTTTAAAAATATTCCTCTAGTTTAACCCCAAAAAAAGTCCTAGGTTGAAAATTGCTTTTTGGCATAAACTCATTAAACTTTTATGCAAGCACTTTTTCTTCCCCCCGCATTGGAGATCCTTAGGTGGACTAAGTCCACGGCCTCTCACCTGTGGATCCTATGGTCTAGAACAGTGCCATATATGCATGATGACATAAGAAAGTGATATAAAGATACTTATGTAATTTTATTTTAGACTACAAGATCCACAAGTGGGGGCCGTATACCGGGTCCATTTAAGAATTCCCCATCCCCAAACGACAACACCCCAAAACAACCAAAAAAAAAAACAACAACAACAACAACAAAACCACAACACTAAAATCCCAAAATAAAAAAAAAACCACATACATGCGAACAAAACAAAAAATAAGAAGTAAAAAAAGGAAAAACAAAAAACTTGCACAAGCACAAATCTGACTTGAGGATTATGTCTCTAGCTCTAAGATCTGTTATCCCTCACTTGAATTGTTGGAAAGCTCTGTCAGGCATTACCAGTCAACTACTGGATAGAATGAGAGTAGCTAAGACAGCTAGTCAATTATAAAAGAATAAAGTTGCATGTGATGTGCTACAAAGAGATATAAAAATAAAAATAAAAAGAGTAGGACACTGCAGAGCCAAGTTCTTAGCAATGGGGTACAATTGTTTGGTGAACGCATGATTGTTGCGCAAAACTTTTTTTTTTTAGTAATTGAACCTATTTTGTGAATTCTTCAAAGTTTCCATGTAACTCTGCCTCTGGTAGGACATATTGATGAAAATAATTAGACCTCAATTGCTGTCAAGGAACTGTCCGTGTGTTTATACTCGTCAGCAGATAGTCTCAGTTGCAATGTTGAGTTAGTTTCCTTGCAGGCGTTGTTTTACTTTCCTATCTATATTCTGGAAATGTCATTAAATTGATCAAGAAATCATCACTCATAGTTGGATTTCGTTCTTGCATAGTACTTGCTATTTTTCTTCTCTATAGATCTGAATGTGTCTCCAGCGTGGAAATTGATTAGAGGCAGTGATAAGTATGTATGTACTTCTGCTCATTCCATGACTTCAAAATTATTATTATAACTCCAGATCAAGAAGCTGCTGAGAGAGAAAAGGCTTGAGGACATTGTAGACGAAAACTTGAATAGTTTTGATGCCAAAGAAGTCGAGACAATTCTTCAGATTGCGCTGCTTTGCACCCAAAGCTCCCCAGAAGACCGTCCAAAGATGGCAGAAGTTGTAAGCATGCTACAGGGGGTGGGATTATCTGCAAGATGGGCCGAGTGGGAGCAGCTTGAAGAAATTAGAAATCAGGAATTCTCCCTCATGTCCCGCCAATTTCTTTGGGCTGATGAATCTACACAAGGCCAAGAAGCAATTCAGCTGTCGCAAGCAAGATAGAATTCCAGGGCAGTTTGTATACAAGATCAGAGGTAGCCTGGATTCCACACTGATGAAAAACGTCTGTAATCCTCGATCATTCTAAAAGTGTTTCAGGAGGCCAATTCAATTACTCGAGTTTGAAAATGGATTTGTAGAATCTTTCAAATTTCAACATCAAAGTCCTTTATCTTATGCCAGCAAAAGTATGACTACACTTAATTTAGCACATGAACCAAGTTTCACCGTGAACAAGATATGGCTATTACTTTAAAAGCAAGGGTCGGTTTGATGAATGGGATTTCACAAAGATTGGATTATCAATGCTATGTCATTCTATGTTTGGTAGCTTTTTACACATGGGTTTAGCCATCTTATATTTTACCAAAATAATCCTAATCCCATAAGATGGAGGAAGAGTGGTATTAGTTATCATGAGAAGATTCTAGGATAGCATAAATTTAGACTAAATAACTCCACCACAACCAAGAACCACCATTGCACCACAACTGCTGTAACGACAATCATTACCAATTTATACCATCACCATTATCAATTTTTACCATCACCACCACCTCTACTGTACAACAACACTTTTACTGTAAATGGCTACTATTATGTACCACTACCCCATTACCACCATGTACCGCCACATTACCAAATAAAAATAATACTATAAATCTAGGTATACTTTGATCAATAAAGTTGTAATCCAACCCTCAATCAAGCACATCATGGAAGAATTAGTTCCTTCGGAATTCTCTCAATCTCAAAACTGACCAAACGCTTGACAATTGGGATTTTGAATTTAAAGACCACTCATATAAATATTTGTAGTCTGAGGATAAGTCGTCCCTTTTCATCCATCTCGTGAATTAGATAGACCTTAAGAGCAGTATTATCTAGTTTACAGCTCAAGACTAATGTATTTTTGACACCCATGTAAACACGAATTTTGAGTTTGCAAACAAAAGCAGAAAATTTGGACAAATATATAATTTACTGATTTAAAAGAATATGTTAAAACTTATGAAAAATTATAGAAAAATCTTCTGATTCTCCTTTTCAGAAGATTTAATCCCATGGCTGAAGGTCTGGTCTGTGAGGCCACGTAATTAGTTTATTAATTTTTATTGTCTATTTACTTATTTATGGCTTATATATAGGCCTGTCAACGGATTAGGTTCGAATCGGGTTCGGACCAAAATTGAATATTCCGAACCCAAATCTGTTTGCACAAAATAGTACCGGACTCGGACCGAACCCGTTATCCAACGGGTCTTTCATTTGGTTTTCCCAATCCGGATTTGAACGGGTCCGGGTCCGGGTCTTATCTACCTGCCGCAAAAAAGTTCTGTTACACCACAAATGGATCCATCAATCTTGCAACAGGGGGTAAGAATTAGAGTCAAAGCTCCCAAATTCCATTGTGCACATCCTTTCAAATTGCAGCCAAAACAAACTGCTCACAATCAACTAAAGAGAAAAGGAAAAATACAAAAGGGAGGAGAGGGGAGGAAAAATTAGGCAGGAAATGGGGAACTCACGCAGAGCCAATGCCACCAATAAAAGTCTCTGACTGAAAAGTTTAAAATGAACCTGTGGTGTATTACAACCCAAAGAAAGCTTTAACAAAGAAGATAATTACCACAATTAATGGCTGATATGATTGTTGTTTTCCTTTACTGAATTAATTAGTATGGAGATGTACCTTTTATTTTCTGGACAAGAATATGTAAAATCAACAATACCATATTCTCATGCCAAGGAAGAAACATCGGATGGGATTAATTCCAAAAAACCATATAGAAAGAAAATCTATTGGAAGTCTATTAGAACTGCTTATCACCTAACTAGATGAAAAAATTATAGCAAGATCATCGTACAACTCAAAAAACTCAGTAATTTCATTCCCAAAACAACAAAAACCAAGCATGAAAATATGTACATGAAAGAATAGCCTAAATCCCAATCATCCAGTACACAAAAGAAAAAAGAAAATAATAGCACATGGAATCACGAACGGCCGACGCATAAATCTTTCGATCACTGCATCAGTAATAGAGGTCAAGTTCGATGATGTAAATGGAGTGGTGGATTGAGTTTAGTAGAGTTCGGTGACATCAATGAAGTGGTGGATTAGGTTTAATAAAAAGATCTCGAGAGGGGAAGTGAAAGAAAGTGAAGAAGCGGCAGAGAGAAAGAAATTGAAGAAGTGGCAGAGAGAGAAAGGGTAATGGTAGGTAGGGTTAGGATTATTGGGCATAGTATATATATATATATATAAATGGGTTCGAGTTCGGGTCCGGGTTCGGGTCCGGGTCGGGTTGAAACAAAATATTCTGTACGCAACTCGTTTTTAATAAGAAAAAAAACGGATTCGGGTTCGAGTTGGGTAAACGGAATCAAAATCCTACCCATACCCAGAATAAAATAAAAGGTACGGGTCGGGTTCAGATATAAACCCAACCCATTAACAGGCCTACTTATATGTTTACTAGAAATAAAGGGATGTAGGATATTTGATAATGTGAAGGAATGAAATAGGATTACTTGGGCATTAAACTTGTGTCTCTCAAGACAAAGTAGTGATAACATGCAGGAAGTGTCACTATCTTGAAAGATTGGTGAAACAACTAGCTAAGCTCTAACTAATGCTTAAAATTCTAATTGAACGAAGAAAACAAAAGAAAAAAAAAGAACGAGAGGCTAGAAGGCTAAGAGAGAGAGAGAGGGAGGGAGGGAAGAAAACTTGGGCAAAAGTTGGGAATTGGGGAAGAAACACGGAGCTTAAAGAAGTTGAAGGTAAATTTTCTGGGTCTATTGATTACTTATGTGTGTTAATAAGTTAGGGAAGAATATAATTAAGACCAGACCTTATACTTGGTGAGTTCGAAGTGAAAATTGAATAGAAACTAAGATATTCATAGTTAAAAAGTTTGAACACAAGCAAAATCTAGAAAGCACAACTTTGCGTAACCATGGAAAATTGTGCATAACTCAGTGTAAAAAATTTGGAATTGACTGTCGTTTATTGGGTTAAAACTAGATTCAAAGACCTTTCTATAGGTATAAATTGTAAACACCAAATTTTGATACATGGTTTATTTTTTTCAACATTGGGGGCATTTTTCCCACTTTTGGGGTCAAATTTTGATTTTTAGAGAGAAGGGATGAAATCAGCAATTTTGGGTGGCAAAACAATTTTTTTAATTGTAAATACTTTTCATTAGTTTTGGAGGTTCAAATTCATTTTTTGTATTTTCATACTCATTTCTAAATTTTTGTGACTTTATCAAGTTTAACTAATATTTTTCGCATATTTTGACGATGTAGGAGCAAAACGGACATTTCACCTCCTGGACATTTTTCACCATTTTTGGGTCCCAAATTCATTTTTGAGGTTTTAAGCATGTTTTTTAATTTTTTTGATTTTTTCAAGGTCAATTACTATTTTTTCTGTAAATAATGCGTTTAGGAGTAAAATAGTCATTTCACATCCCGAATATATTTTTCACCAATTTTGAGTTTTAAATTCATTTTTTAGGGTTTTAAACTTATTTTTAATTTTTGGCAATTTTTCGAGGCCAATAGCTATTTTTTTGTATATGTCGTCATTATAAGAGCAAATTAGTCATTTCACACTCTGAGCGCATTTTTGGCCAATTTTAGGCTCTAATTTCATTTTTTAGATTTTTTTAATCTATTTCAAATATTTTTTTTGGTAAATTTTGAAGTTCATTGTTATTTTTGCAGTGATTTAATCCTTTGTGTCAAAATAATTTTTTAGTGGTAAAAATTGAGAATTAATTGTTAAGGAGTATTTGGATCATTTTTACGCGTTCTTGGAAGGCAAGATTATTTCACCCTATAAATACCCTATTAGGTAAAAAATAAAAGGGGGGCGAATTAGAAAAATAATGCACAAATTTACTATTCTTGCACACACTACACACTTTTACATACACGAATTCCCAGGCGCACACACACACTAACACACATAAAAGTCACACACAAGTATACAAACATACACCATACACCAAGAACACACACAAGGCAATTAGTTCATCTTCATACAAACACACACCACACGCCAAGAACACACACTCAAAACGCACACCACGCCAAGAACACACACTACTTCACTCAATTCACACACAACACATAGTTTCCCAATTTCACTCACATACACCAAAAACATGCACGTATTCACACACAACCTCATGCACACACAGTTAGTCAGTCATACATACACACACAATTCACACATTTCTCTTTCTCACACACACACATTCACAGTCTCACACATCATCGCCACTTTCCCCCACAACCTGCCATAGCCTTCACTACCGGCTCCTCCCATTTCCAGCAATTACCACTTCCAGCTTATTGTATTGCCATTACCACCTCCACCCATAAATCATTAGCAGTCATCAACTCTTCCACAAGACTACCACTGTTCACAGCCACAAAACACTACAAATTGTCATTTGCCCAGATGAACAACCCCAAGCCCAAGCTAGAAACATCGCTATCACCACCAATTCTCGCCATTGCTAGCTCCAATTTCCACCTAAAACCCACTAAAATAACTCGAGTCTGCACCATCAGACTAGCCCAAAACTATGACCTATCACCATGAACCAACCTTTACTACTCTACCTCCACCATCAAAAGCAAACTGCCAAGATCACCAAAATCAGCCCAAAATTGTCAATTTCCATCAAACTGAACCAGTAAGCAAGTAAATACAGCAAATACATGCATCCAATTGTGCACACATACGATTCTCAATCACTCACATCACACAAACACACATGCTTAAAGCCGAATTCCAGCCATCAAAAATAATCTCCATCTGCCACTGTGATACCACCAATCCCTACTCCCTCACTACCAACACCCACAACCACAGTCACAAGTCTCAAGACCAAACGGCCAAACAACTAACCCAGCCACCAGCCAACACCCAAACAGCAACCACCAAGCCTACACAATCACCACTACACAGTCACTTCCCTCATCAGGCACAGCACCACACTTGCAAATATCACCCAATTGGCCACCGATTCCACTGCGTTATAATTTAACCACCAGAAACACCAGCAATCATAGCCCAATAGCTAGCCATCAACACCATAAACACCATTAAATCCTTAGCAATCGCCACCAAAATGCAAACCTGAACAAATCGTAGCGCCAAACCCACGGCAAACTTGCCTGAATCTCAATCACCACTGTCTCAAAACCCCACTCTAAGCCCCCATCAGCCCCAAAAATCAACCCAATTAGTCCAATACTACCCTTTGCGTAACCTGCAAAATCAAGTACTTGTCCCTTCAACCATCACCACCCTCGCCAATCAACCACATAAACCAACTCCAAAGCTACACCACAGCCCTCCAATTCCCCACCAAAGTCTACCTATTGAACACATTTACAGCCTCATCACCTAAGTTCCTACCACCAATCTCCAGCGATTGCCATCAAAAGCCACCACTTCACACTACTACTGCCTCCGACACTAGCTCCAGTAACCATTTTCTCATTCATCTGAGACTACCATCAAACGACAGCCATAATTGTAATACCCTAGAAAATGCATATAAGAACCATTTAATTCATGTGCAACTATTAGTAGAAAAGATAAAATAGAAAAAAAAAGGGGAAAAACAGAAAATACACTTAGAAGAGAAATTCTTTTACTTAAAGTTTAGTATAAATCCTTGATTTATTAGTTGGAAGGTTTTTTAAGTTAATTAGGTCAATTAACTAGAATTTTATTTTTAAGTAGGACATTTAAGTATTAAACTTGAATTAATTTCATTGGATCATTAGTTATAATAGTGTTTAATTTTAACTAATTTATTCTACTATTTTAGTCCTTTGAACACTTGAATTTTTTGCTCAACTTCTATTCAAAATTTCACTTATTCTCTTGTTTTATTTTTCTTTTCTTGACTGAAATTCTTTCCTTTCTTCTCCTATTTGACCGAAGTTTTCTTCTTTTCTTTCTTTTCTTCTTGGCCAAATTTTCTTCTTTTCTTTCTTTTCTTCTTTGGCCGAAATTCTTTCTTTCTTTTCTTTTCTTTCTTGGCCGACTTTCTCTTTTCTTTTCTCTTGTCATGGCCGGATTTTTCTTGTTAATTTCTCTCTATTTTTGCTTCAAAATTTGTGTCATAATTTTATTAATTACTAGGTGATAATGGATTAAAAAGATTAGCCAATTAAACTTGCCCAACTTAACCACTAATACCTTAAAAGCATAAACTTAAACTTGACTCTTGTTATGCTTTGATTGGTCATTCTTTTCCCAACTATTTTCTTTATTTCTTTTTCATTTTCTTGGCCTATTTCTTTTCTCTTTCCTTTGCTCTTGGCTGGCCACCCTAGTCTTCAATTTCCTCTCATTTCTCTCAACTTCTTGGAGCTTTCTCTTCAAACTTTGGACAAATTCACCATAGAAAGTGAGCTTCCCTTCCTTCTAAGCAAAGTTCTAGGCTTGTGTAAGGTATGTACTATAAGCTTTAACCATTAATTTCAAGTTTAATTGGTCTTTTGTACTAGTTTAATATTGAATTCTTATGATTTTTAACTTGAAGATTTATGATTGAAGTGAAATATTACTTGTTAGAGATAGTGTTTTCTTGTTTAGATTGAATAGTAGATAGTATTAAATCTTGAAATTTTTAAGTGTTACATGTAGCTTGGAGGTAGAAACTTGAGCTTTGAATGAGACTTTGATTTGAGTTGAGTTTGGATTGAACTTGGAAGTGGTAGAACTTGTTAAACTATGGATTTGATGGTTGAAATCTTGAAGGAAAAAAAATTTGGGAAGGCCAAATTTAAGGGGAAATAATGTCAAAATTTTGTTAGAAATAAAAAGAAAACAAATACATAGAATTCCTACCCAAGAACATGTCAAATTTAGTGAAATTAGTGTGCTGGAATTTTTACCAAATGACCAAGGGTTGAACAAAACTTTCTTAGAAATTGAAAACCCTAAATTGAAACCCTAAAATGAAAACCCTAAACCCTAAACCCTAAAACTAAAACCCTATAAATAAGTGGGGTATTTCTTGAATTTTCTTACTAAATTAATTAGGGTTTAAATCGAGTTTTCATTAGATTATTTCTTTTAAATTTCAGGACCCGAAAGCGAGACCCGACCTTTTTACAAAATATTCTCGTAGGCATTCCAGGTGAGTGTCTTTATGTGTGCATGATGCATGTAATGTGATATTTCCATTTGTAAATATTATGCTATGATTGTAAATACTATGTGATAAAATGTGCTACTTGAGGAATGATGTGTACTTTATCGCATCTATTCCACAATGTGCTACTTGCATTCATGATCAAATGTGTTACTTGTGTTTGAGACTACCGTGACTAACTTCGCCGTTACTTCACGGATAGTCATCCCGGCTGCACGTGGGAGATCATAAGGTGCTGGGTGTTTTAGGGCATGATTGTTCTTTCCCTTAAGTTGTGAATCCTCAAAGAGGCCAACTCAGGATTGAACTTACTTGCTTGCTTGTTGACTCCTCTAAGGTCGAGATTACTCCTTGGATGGGGTAGCCTGTACGGAGGTTATAAGGTGAATGGTGGTAAGCGTTCTTGCTTGATAATATTGACATGACCTTTGATAAAGACCTGAGCTATTATTTCAATCCTAATATCATAATTACATGTTCAATATTTGTTTCTCCTGCGGTTGAGCTTGCTCCCGTAGTTGAGCCCATATCCGCCATTGATTACTTGTTAATTTATTTGTTCATGTGTTAATTATAGACCTTGTTAATTATTTTATTTCCCTGAAATAATGAATTCTTGGGATGTCTGCATGACTTGGGCACTCACTGGGCTATTATAGCTCATTCCTTTTATTTGTTTTTCTTTTACTCAGGTTTCCCTCATTTTTAGAGTTGGACTTGACGAGTTTTGATATAGTGAATATTTTGTTATCATATTTTGGATAGCCAAGCAGTTTGGGCTATTTTTGTAAATAACTTGTATATTCTGGCTTGTAACCCTTTTAAGGATATTTGTTCTTTAAATTAAATTATATGAATGTACTTTATTTTGAATTAAGTATATTTTGGATGTTCTGCGTGAGTGCTCGACTTGAATCCTGGCGAGAGTTAGGCAGGCAGTCCGCTAAGCCCTTTGGTGCGCCTCTGGGTAAGGTGGGGCTGTCACAATAATCGAGGCTATCTGAGCCTCAGTCCTAGCCTCCTCACAATCGAACGGCCACCAATTCCACCTTTACCACCGTTCTGTTCCTTGACCGAAGAGCACTCATACTCCCTCCCAATTAACTTGCATGTTGTTTAATCATTGAGTTTTGTATATTTGATGGATTTATGATGTCCTATCAATTTGAAAGATTTGGAAGCTTGATCTGTGAATTTAGAAAGAAGAGAGATCAGAGGGAAAATCGGAGAAGAGAGGAACTAGAGAGAGATTGAGGGAGAAAGAAAACGAGAGAGACAGGGAGAAGAAAAGAAAGAGTGATCGGAGAGAAAAAAAATGGAGAAGATGAAAAGAAGAGGTGAAGAGATAGAGAAGGAAGAAGACGAGGGAGAAAGAGAAATAGAGAGAGAGAGAGTGAAAAGAGAAATTGAAAGCGACATTTAAAAGTGGAAAGGGGTAATTCTAGTTTTTACTTTTGTTCATTTTCAGATTTTCTTTTTAGTATTTCTTTAGCAATAATTTTAGGTTTAATTAGTTTTGATTTAGTTAAGTTTAATTAACTGAGTTCGCTTTCTTCTATTTTTGGAATTTCTTCTTTAGTTTTATGATTGCCATTTGATTGTTACAAGTATATCCCAAAAAACCCCTAGATTAGTGCAATTAAGTCCCTCCATAATTTTTATGTTGACCCCCTAGATTTCTACGTTCTTTCAATTAAGTTCCCTAATTGCAATTTACCCCACTTATGCAGAATTTATGTTTTTTTGCTCCCCTCAGTTTGCTTTATTTTGCATCATGACCCTTTGATTAGTTAGCATTTCCAATTGTACTTCTTGAGCTTTATAAAAATTTATTTTTAGCCCCCTTAGTTCCTAGACTTTACATTTTTAGCCGAATTTGACAATATTTACATATTTTATGTTTTACTCATTTAAATAGTGGTATCTTAACTTGTTTGTTCATCTTGTTAGCATTTAATACCGGGTCTTCAAAGAGAGGTACTCCTATTTCTCGTTAGTTGCTTTTTATGTGCTCCAATGTGCTTATATGTGATTTTGTGCATTTTCTTCAATGAGTTTTCTTCTCTTATATGCTTTTTTTGTGTATTCATTTATATTATGCTATTTTGTTTCAAATTTCATTATTTGGAAAAAATGTAATTGATGATTAGATTTTATTATTTTTGCAAGATTTTGTATTTAGATTACCAGTGTAATAGTTAGATTACTTTCCTTTCATATCATTTACAAATATTTGTGCATTTAGATAGCAAGTGTAAAAGATAGGTCGTTTTTACTTTTTCCCCCTTAAATTGTAAGTTAAAATCTCCCCGGTGTAATAGTTAGGGTTTGCATGATTTTGCATGCTTATTTGTTTAACCGCTTTCTTTAGGACTTGCATCTAGATATTATGCTTACGTGTTACATGTCCCTATGTGCTCTTATATGTTTTTATATATTTACTTGCTTTTGATTCATGTTTTATCACTTTGATTTATGTTTTAATATTTCATCACCACACTAGTCCAATGCTAGTTGTGGTTTTATCGCTTCCCTCTAGTCCAACGCTAGTGGAATTCTTAGAAAGGGCTAGTCCAACGCTAGACCGTTAGGTCATTTTAGCATTAGCTTCACTCTTTGTGTGTATTTTATCTCACACACTATCTTTTTTTGAGGGACTTTCCATTTTGCATGATTTTTGTATATATTTTTATTATCTATTATCTATTTTTGATAAATATTTAGTGCATGACATCTAGGCTGCATTTCACATAGAATTCAGATCATTTGTGTGATCCAACTAGAAATAGTCGCCTACTTACGTGGGAAATGGTGGTGTAACATGCCGTTCCCTCCTCCGTGAATAAGGAACAATCAATCACAAGTTTCTTAGTCCCTCATATCCATTAGGTTTCATCTCCACTTTCTTCAATCACTTATTATCCATACTCTATTTTCCTTTTCTTTTTGCATTCCATCTTGCCATCCACACTCGTGACTCTATCGAGGCCTCATTTTGGGTTTTGCAATTAATGCGATAATTCTAACTAAACCTTGACGGGACATTTTGACCCTCCCGATACTACATTAGATTTAGGATTCGCATTCAATTAGATACATCCAAATAGGATAGAATTTAGTGTTGTTTTAGGAAATTTTGATTAAACCATAAAACCAGTTTTGGCTAGGTTGAAAGGGTGCCTTAGGTGCGAGCCTTTGCCTTCCCTTTCTTCAAATGTGACTCCCGGACCTTTTTTCTCTTTTTTTTTTTGCAAAGCGGAGTCGAAAAAGGGTTTTCAAATATTTTTTTCATAAAATTTTATTTTATTTTGTTAAATGATTTTTTGAGTAACTTGGTACACCCGAACTCAATACCAAGTGGCAACTTCATTTTTTATAAACCCTTTTCGAAATATTTTGGCCAAAACTGTTACATTTTTAGTCCCGACCTTATTGTATTTTAAAATACACCTTTTTCTTAAATAACACTTTTTGATGCAAAACCCAATTTTGCTCACACACGCACGATTTTTTCCAAAAAACTTTCTTTTCGAAAAGGGTCACCGGACCAAACCACCTTTTTGGGGCGCAACAGCAACAGATCGACTCGAGCCTGTATTTTTCGAGGCGCAACAGATTTTGACGACTCCACTGGAGATCACTAGTGAGTCCGAACACTAGGCTTAGTCACTTTTTCCTTCTTTAACGCTTCTGTTCTATCACATTTGAATGCTAGGATTGCATTTTTCTTTTTAGGTTTTTAGGTTTCTGTCGTGCCCCGAAATGATAGTGCACGGTAGGGTCGAAACTATCGCGCCCCGAAAAGGCGGTTTGGTCCGATGACCTATTTCGAAAAGGTAGAGTTTTGGAAAAACCATGCGTGTGATAAAAATCGATTTTTTAGTAAAAAATGTGTTTTTTCGAAAAAAATGGTATTTAAAAAGAAAACAAGGCTGGGACAAAAAAAAGTGATAGTTTTGGCCAACTAATTTTTGAAAAAGGGTTTTATTTGAAAAGAAAATGGAGTCGCCACTTGGTATTGAGTTAGGGTGTACCAAGTCATCCGAAAAAATCGTTTAATAAAAAGTAAAATTTAGAAAAATATTTAAAACCCTTTTTCGACTCCGGTCTACGAAAAAACGAGAGAAAAAGGTCGGGAGTCACATTTGAAGAAAGGGAAGGCAAAGGCTTGCGCCTAAGACACCCTTTCTAACCTAGCCGAGGCCTAGTTGCGAGATTTATCAAAATTTTCCTAATTTAACCCTAAATTCTATCGCGTTTTGGATGTGTCTAAATGAATGCAAATCCTAAGTCTAAATGTGAATATTGGGAGGGTCGCATGTTCCGTCGAGGCTTGGTCGGAATTATCGCATTAAGTTGCGAAATCCGAGTTGAGACCTTGAGGGAGTCATGAGTTTTTATGCAAAATGTTATGCAAAAAAGAAGAAGAAAATAATAATATATAGTAAGTGAAGAAAGAAGGTGGATATGCAACATGACGGGTACGGGGGACTAATCACTCGTGACTGAATGTTTCTACTCACCGAGGGGGGAACGGCATGTACGCCACCGCTTCCCACGTGAGTAGACGACTATTTCTAGTCGAACCACGCAAATGTCCTAAAGTCTAAGTGAAATGCAACCTAGATGTTATTCATTTTAAAAATGTGTCAAAATAATAATAATAATAATAATAATGATAATAATAATAATAATAATAAGAAAATCATGCCAAATGGAAAGAAAACTAGAAGTGTGTGAAATGTGAAATGCACCCGAATGCACCTAACACTAAAATGTCCTAAGGGTCTAGCGTTGGGCTAGCCCTTTCTAAAAAATCCCACTAGCATTAGACTAGCGGAAAAAGAAAGAAACCACAACTAGCGTTGGACTAGTGTGGTGACGGAATACCATAAATCACGAATTAAATATTAAAGCATGAATTAAAAGCAAAGTAAACATATACAGACATATAATAACACGTAGGAGCAAGTGGCACGTAAACATGATATTCTAGATGTAAAAATCCTAAGGAAAGTAATAAAATATATAAGCACTCAAGCACACAAAAGCACATAAGTTTTAACTATTACACAAGGGAATTAACTACAATTTTAGGGGGGAAAGGTAAAAATGACCTATCTATTACACTTGCTATCTAAATACAAATTTTTTGCTAAAAATACGAGAAATATTATCTAGCTATTACATTGACTAGCTAAATACAAAATATTACACTTTATGCCAAAATAACAAAATTTGAGAATTAAATTGCATAAAGTAAATAAATACGCAAAAAAATCATGTAAAATAAGAAACATATGAAGAAAATGCATAATATATCACATAGAAGCACATTGGAGCACATAAAGCAAAATTAGCGAGAATTAGGGATACCTCTTTGAAAACCCAGTACCAATACTTAAGAAATAAAAACACACACCAATGTATCATAACATAAATAAATAAAGCCTAAAAATATGTAAGTATTGACAAATTATGCTAAAACGTAAAGTCACGCAACTAAGGGGACTAAAATAAATTTCTATGAAGCTTAGAGGGGATAATTGGAAATTCACGAAAGTCTAAGGGGTCGAAATGCAAAATCAAAGTAAATTGGGGTGGGAAAAAAATAATATATTCTAACAAAAGTAGGGGCAAATTGCAATCAGGAGCTTAATTGACAGAAAATAAAATCTGAGGGGGTCAATTTATAAAAGGCAAGGACTCAATTGCACGAAAATAGAATCTTCAAGGGCATGTTAATAATATTCAAGAAAACAAGGATTCGGGACATAAATGACCTTATTGTAATAAGAATAGCTAATAAAATAAATAAAAAATCTTAAATTAGGACAAACTGAAGTCAACTAATTAAACTACTTAATTAGATAAAGTTTATCTAGATTAGAAACTAATCACACAAAAACAATTAAATAAATAACAAAGAAATAAACTAAATCAAGACAAAAATCAAATGAAAATAACAAATATCCCCTTTTCCAATTTTATCTTCATCTTCTTCCCCATTTTTATCTCTCTTCTACTCTCTTCTCCGTCGTCTCTCTTCTCACTTTCTTTTTTCTGATTTCTTGCTTTTTGCCCTCTCTGCTTCTCATTTTTCCAACTCTCTGTCTCTATTCTCTCTTTCTCTCCTTCCTTCTCTCTTCTCTCCTGCTCTCCTCCTCTTTCTTTTCCGTTTCCTTCTCTTCCGCCTTTCTCTCTCGTTTCTCTCACTCTCACTCTCACTCTCTTCTCTCCAATCACCTTTTTTGTTTCTTTTTGTTTTTTTTTCGAACTCGCTCTTCTGTCGTCAATTTCTTTCTCTCTCATTGTTTTTCTAAATTTCTTCCACTCTCTCTGTTTTCCATTCTCTATTTTCTTTTCTTTTTTTTTTTACTCTTTCTCCGTTCTTCTTTCCCTTTTACCTTATTCAATCTTTCCCCTTTTTTGCAATCACCAGATACAATTTCCCTCAAATCCCTTAAACCCCTAATGTCATCTTCAACCTCAGAGACCCGAAATATTTCCCCAAATAATCAGTCAAATTTTCAATTCCATCAAGAATCCTTCTAAATTCATATTAAGGCATCAATTAATAGAGCAAATTCGTGAGCCACTGACATTGATTTCACACAAGAAGAAAGGGCAGATGCTTACCCTTTTTGATCGTTGCTTTCTTTGCTAAAAATTTCAGTTTTCGGATGGGTGCTCTTTCACTGGTGCGTCCTTCACTAGAGCTTCCTTTGCTGCTGTCTTTGGAGCTAGGGCTTTATTTCCCAAAGTAATGCAAATTGTAATGGGGGAAACTGAAAGTTGAATTTGGGTAGTTCAAATGGTGGCCATTTATGGCGATTGCAGTGGCGAGGTGACACTTGGGTAGCTTGCGCTGCTGGTAGAGGTGTGGAGCTGGACTGGTAGTGGCTGGTTGGCTTTGATGGCGTGGCTTGGGGATTCAGCAAATGCTGTAGGGCAGTGGTGAAGTCACTAGGGGTGATTCAGTGTTGGCGATGTTGCTGGTTTGGAGTTTGTGGTGGTAAATGGAAATTTTGGTGTGGTGTGTAGGTGGTTATATTCTCCAGTGGAGGTGGACTTACTGGCAGTGTAATGCAAGAACAGAATGGTGATGACTGGGACTTGGAGGTGGAGTCGCTGATAATGAGAGTGTTGGTTGAAGTTGGGCAATTTGTTGCTGATTCTATGTAATTGTGAGGCTGTTTGATGGGTTAGTGTGGTGATTCATGGTGATTTTGGTTGCTTGGGGATGGACTTGGGTGCAAAAAATGTGATGTGGTAGAGTTGAATGGTTGAGGGATGACTGGAACTAGAATTACTGGTGGTAATGGATGGTGGTGATGGAAGGTACTGGTGCTGAATGTGGACAATTTGTGATAATGGATGGTGATTCTGATGAGAAGTGAGGGCAAGAGTGAATGTGCATGTGAGTCATGTAAACTAGTGTGTGAAATTGTGTGTGTCTGATTATGAGGGACTACGTGGTTATTGTGTGTGAAATTGTATGTTTGTACGTGTTTATGCAGTGTGTGTAGTGTTTGTGAGTGTGGTGTGTGTATGCAGATTGTGAATGAGTGTGATGCTGTGCATAGTTTGTGTGTGTATGTGCATTTGGAGTGACTGTATGTGTAAGGTGTGTGTGTTGATGAAATAGAATTTGTGTAAAAGTTGAGTAGTGTGTGTAGTGTGTGAGAGAGAAATTCAATTTGTGTGAAAAAATGTATGAAGTGTATGAGAGAGAACCTAAATCTATGTGTGAAGCGTGTGGGGTGTGTGAGAGATAGTGTGTGAACCTGCAGATGTGAATGTGTGTTTATGTGTGTGTATCTATATGTTTCTGCTGTGTGTGAATATATGTATGTGCTGAGGTGTGAGTGTGTTTGCAGATTGTGTGTAAATGGCGCGTGTGTGTGTTTGTGTATGTAAATGTGTGTGGATGGATTGTGAGTGCTAGAAGGTGAAATTGTGTGTGAAGTATCTTGTGTGTTTGTGAACGTGTGTTAGTGTGTGTAGTGTGTGAAATGTGTGTGAGACTATTGTGTGCGTGATTATGAGTGAGGTGTGTGTGTGTTAGTGTGTGAGAGAGAAAGTGTAAGAAGTGTATGGAAGAGTGTGTGTAGTGCGTGAGAGAGAAATGTGTGGTCTTGGTGTTCTAGGTGTAGATTGAAGATGTACTAGTGTATGTTCTAGGTGTTCTAAGTGTAGTCTTGAAGATGTACTAGTGTGTGTTCTAGGTATTCTAGGTGTAGGTTTGAAGATGCATTAGTGTGTGTTCTAGATGTAGACTTGAAGATGTACTAAAAGCTAGTAGGTGTTCTTGGTGAAAATTTAAAGAAAAATGTAGAAAAAAGTGTGTGTTTTTGGTATTCTTGGTGTAACTTGAAGATAAATGTAGTAAAAAGTATGTATTTTTTGTGTTCTTGGTGAAAGAGATAAAATAAAAAAAAACTAAAAATAAAAAAACTCTCTCTATGCTTTTTTTTTCTCCCCCTTTTTTAATCCCCAAGTGGGGGGGTATTTATAATGGAACAAAAGACTTATCTTCCAAGAAATGACTAAAAGACCAAAACGCCCTTGATTACCAAAATTACAACTTTACCCTTACAAAAAATTAAAAAAATTATATTCCCTCACAAAAAATAGAAAAATTATGAGAAACGTAAATAATAAATTTATTAATAGCAATTCACACCGAAAAAAGTTAAAAAAAAACTAAAAACATGCTTAAAAGATCTAAAATGAATTTGGGGCCCAAAAATGACGAAAAATGTTCAGGAGGTGAAATGACTATTTTGCCCCTGTACTGTCAAAATATATGAAAAATATCAATTAGTCTCGAAAAATTACCAAAAATAAAAAATGAGCTTAAAATCTTAGAAAATAAATTTAACACTAAAAAATTGGTGAAAAATGCGTTTGGAATGTGAAATGACATTTGTGCCCTTGAACGCGATATTTACAGAAAAAATAGCGATAGTCTTTAAAAAAATCAAAAAAATTTAGAAACATGCTTAAAAAATTGAAAAATAAATTTGGAATTAAAAAATGGGCTAAAATGGTATTCGCGATGCGAAATTACCATTTTGCCCCTGTGTTGGCGAAATACAGAAAATACCAGTTAAATCTGAAAAATTACAGAAATTTAAAAAATACGTATGAAAGTAAAAAATATGAATTTAAAAGCCCAAAGCTAATGAAAAAATATTTACAGTTGAAAATTACTGTTTTGTCCCCCTGAAAATGCTGATTTCATTCCCCTTTTATTGAAAAAATAGAATTTGACCCTAAAAAATATAAAAGTGCCCCTGATATTGAAAAAATGAGCGGTGTGTCAAAATTTAGTGTCTAAAGTTTCTTCTTTTGCATCTCTGATATTCACTTACTACACTATAGATATTATAGACAAGTACATCTATCGTTTTGTAGTATAATGGGTAGCGAGTACCGAGTATCGTTCTTAGGAAGACTGCAAGTACTAACATTAACTCTTAATTATCTAACCTAATCAACGAATGAGGGTTTAAACTAGGAAACCTAGTAAATACTTAAATTGGAAATAATAGAATCAACTAACACAGTAAGGAAAAAAACTAGAAAAATTGCAATTGACCAAATTGGTTTTGAACCAATATGGAAGGCCCATAGTGCAAGTAAGATCTAAATAGAGAATCCTTCTAACATTATTATTATGCTTTAATTCTCAATTAATGGACTGCTCAATCTATCTTGACTATAGAATCCCTTAATTAGGTTCTATTCTTTCTCAAGTATAAAACCCTTAACACCTTAGTTGATTGATTTGAATTTCTCCTAAATCAAAACCCCAAGAGTATTCTTCATAGTTCTATGGACTCTATTATTTAGATTAGGTTTGAATCTAACTGAGGAAACCTATGTAATCTTATCTCTAGCGATTCATGCAGGTCTCTTTATTTACGAGATGATCTAAATCAATTAAGTGATTTCTCAATCTACCCAATTGAAATCTATAATTGAATCAAAGGCACACGCAATACCCAATTCAATTAAACAATTAAACTCATAAATAAATCAAGTAACAAGAGAAGTTTTTCATTAATTCATAGAATCAAAACACAATAATAGTGTTAGGGTTCAACCCATTTGGATCTAAAACAATCTACTCCATAACAAATAAAGAAGATTCAACAAACAATAAAGAAGAAATAAAAGAACTAATTCTCATATGTGTTCTTGAGTATCCCTCCTTGATTGTTGCAGATTTCTTCCCTTATTGCCGCAATTCTCCTTTATCTTCAGCCCTTGAGTGAGTTGCTCTGTCAAAGCCGTGTAAAAGTCCATGTTTTTTACTCTAAACTACCTATTATAAGTCTATGTGTTACCCTAGAGTCCTACCAGAGAGCTGCTACTTCAATAATGAGAAAACCCTGTTAAAATCTCGTAGTTTCGTAACAGACTTTAGTTTCTACCTGTATCCACGCTAGCTATCCACGCGTGGATAGGCGGCATGGATATGGTCAGAAACTTGCTTCTTCTTTTCTTTTCTACTGGTGACCTTCAGTCCCTATCCGCACGTGGATAGACAACGTAGATAGGGTCAGAAGCTTTCTTCCTCCTTTTTCTTCTGCTCCAATGTTTCTGTTCCTAACTGCGCCCCTTACCCGCCTGCGGATATAGGCGCAAATAAGAATAGAAATGATTTCTTCTCCTTTTTGTGACTCTCAACTGGATATCCAACTTCGCCTCATCCTTTGCCTCAATCCTACAGTTGACAATTATGCCATGACCACCTAGATGAGTCCAACATGAAGACGAAAGAGTGAAAACCCCCTAGAAAATCACAAAATAATAGAGAAATGAATAAAAACTACACACTTAGAACATTTGACATAAAACAAAGGAAAATTAATGATTTAACAACGAAAACACACTTGAGGACTCTCCTAACCTAGCGTAAACACTACTAAATAATTGAAAACTTTGGCACTTAGTAATCCCCCACACTTAAGCCATTACTTGTCCTCAAGTAATGCACCATACAAATCCAAACAATGGCTTAACAAAAGCAAGTAAAAACGCATACATCTTCTCAAAATTTCCCTTTAGCAGGTATGGAGAAGTATAGTGCAATTTATCATTTTTACTTCAAATACGCATTATACAAGGCAAATTAAAAGGAATTACACTGAAATTTAACAAGTTCTATTCCATTTCCCTACCCCACTCAACCTTCTCAACCATATGGCTTATATGGCCAATAAGTATGTTCATATGTCCAAGATTAATTTCTCTTCTTCTCTATTTCTTTTTTCAAGGGCCTTCACTCAGTAAGCTTAGCCTTTGCTTGGGACATGAAGTAGTCTTTTGACACGAAAGTCGACATTTGAGATGAAGACTCCCGGTTACTCGACACTTCACATGCACAAGTTGCTATGCGTACTCATAAACTTAGTACCTTTTGACACGAAAGTCGACATTTGAGATGAAGACCCCTGGTTACTCAATACTAAATCCATAGGAGTAGGCCTAAGCTTAAGCTTTTCCAATAGAATTTTTGTCTCTTCAACACACATAATTTTCTCTTTCAAAAAATTTTCTAATAAGCACTTTAGTCCCTTTTTTCCTTTATACTATACCAATCATAAAGTGTATTCCTTACCCACGGACCATACTCACTATTTAGCCTTCGAAGAGCAAGTAAAGAAGGAAACTTCATTAACCATGAAAAATTTAAGCTTAATTCACTTTCAATTTACTTAATAAATTTTCTCTAAATTAAAACTTCCTAATTACACAATAGTAATCACTTAGCTATCCAAGAGGGAATTTCTTGAAAATGTATACAATTGCTTCATTTAAGCAAGAGAAATCGACACTAATACTTTGAATAATGAAACACTTTAACATGAAACAAATGATTTGACCGAAAATTAAAAAAAAAATTTTTGATAGAGCTTTCACTATAATAGGGCCAACTCCCTATCAAATGAAACAACATTTTATCACCCAAGAAATTCAACTAATCATCAAATATGCAATTAAGACAAACGGAAGTATCGAACTCCCCCCACACTTAACTCACACATTGCCCTCAATGTGTGAAAAAGAGAGTGAAGAAAAATAAAATCAAGAAAGGAAAACTAATACTCCTCTTAACTTATAGCGATTGTCATTCAGTAGCATGGCACTTGATCCAAAATTCTACTACTACCACTGCAACCACATGAAAACAAAAGTTAGTGATTCATTAGACTAAATCTTAGAACATGCCAGAGTCATAGAAATAAATACTGAAATAAAGCAGTACTAGCGTTATTATAGAGACCAAATGAAATCAAAAGAAAAGCAAATCAAAAATAAGAAAAAGTAAGAAGTGGTGGATGACAGGAAGCTACAACAGGGGCATGTCATCCCGTTACTCATTAGTTGAACCTCTTGGACCCCTCAGCATTCTCACTTCACCCTCGAGGCTCCCTACTCATTCATTGAGGCTCTGGAAGCCACTAAGCATGTCTACCTTCAATGTGCCCAAGGCATTAATAAATTTGCCCTCAATGATGAAATAGCCATCAAGACTTCTTGATTTTCGTGCCTCGCAGATGATCCATGCATAGGTGGAGCCCGTGAGGAAGATGGTCCTGCCTCGTATCAATGCTCGATCGACTCAAATGGCACCCCCTCATCTTCAACTTGTGCACCGTACACTATCTCTCTAACTACATCAAATAACTTTAAGCTCCAAAGCACGGTAGTAGTCACTACATCTCGAGGGCTGATTACTTGCTTCTCATGGCTGTCCACATTCACCCCGTAAACTTCAATTACTTGAGAGATCAAGTGTGAGAACCCAAAACAAGTTCCTCCCGAATTCGAATGAGCCACCTTAAGTATGTGATTAATGATGATCGAGCTCAATGGACTGTGATCTTCCACACCTCTATGGAACATCTCATCCAAAAAATATAAATCATTGAGGCGACACTCGTTCTTGCTACTCTTCTTTGGCATAACATTATAGCCAAAGAAGACAAGTATGAGCCGGTACATGGGCTGAAACTTATCGAGGTAGATTACCAGTCTATGGTCTTTCATTGAATACATCGTTTCTACCCCAAACCTTGTAGTAGTGTCTTCCGGTGTACACTGCTTTTTTCACTCAAACTTCTTCTTTACAATCATATCCTCCCCTAGATCTCTAAAACCAATTATACCAGACAACGTCCCCCGAGTAATCTCAATCCTTCTCCCTCTCACTGTTGTGTCTAAATACGAGCCACTATACTTCTCCTTCTCTCGAATATTGGCATACAACTCCTTAACTAGTTGGAGATTGAAGTAATTTGGGAGCCTGAGAATGTCTTCCCAGCCCAGTCTTGCGAACGCCTCAGTGATATGGAAGTGATTATCCACATCATCTACTAGGCTCTTCTCAACAAGGAATCTTACATTTCTCCGTGTCAAATACCACATTTCCTCATCCAATGAGGAAAATGAGTGGCGTCCTATTGAGGCTCTTGTTCTACTTGTCTAGAAGAGCCCTCACCCTTTGCCCTCTTTGAAGGGTGACTGGTCCTACGCGAGTGTGCGGTTGTCTTAGATCTCGGCATGATACCTATTAGAAAAGCCAAGAAATAACGCATCAAATTCAAAGGTATCATGTATTGTCTTTTCTCATGAAAAGTTAAGGACTCACAATTAATCATAAATCTCCCCCAAGTTGAAAGTCTAAACAAAGATGTTAACAAATGAACTTGTGATTTAAATCTTCTAGTAAGCCTACAAAACATGCTAAGAAAGCACATTGGCCATTTACATTGTTTAAAGCTAACTAGAATCTCTAAACTTCAAATTTCATGCAGTATTAACCCTTAAATCACCAACAATGCAACCAAACTTGAACAACAATAATGTATCCAAGCAATGCTCATCCAATTTACTCAATATTCTTTTACCCACATTCTCTAATAGAATGGCTAGAAATGCAAAATAATATTTATAAAATTGAATGAAATATCAACCTATTGAACATCATGCATATTCTATAACTAAGGTGATAAACATTCAATTTTAACCGATGAACTACACATACTCCTAGCCTACTCTATTCATGCTCAAACATAAACACTTCTAAACACAGATTAGATATCCTAAAATCACCACACATTAATAATTTTTTCAATACAAAACAACATGATGAAAATATAAAAATCCAACCATGGCATGAATAAAGAGAAACAAATAGAACTTCACTTACCAGATTGAGGGCAAGAAACAACCCAAAAGGCACACAAATCACACAAGAAACCCCAAGAATGTTAGGTGTATAGATGACCCAAAATTCCAAGTTTAACACCCTCACTTGCGCAAAAATGGCGTGGATGTGTCTTAGAGTGCGTGGGTGAGGGAGATTTAGAGTGAAATTGATTGAAAATCAAAAGATTAGGGGATACGGAAATTGGGGGTTAGGGTTTCGTTAGGGGAAAAGGAGGAAATTGCAGAAAAATTCTACTTTTCTTCATTTTTTTACGCCTTTCAGGACCTTGTCCGCGCATCAAATCTACGGATAGGTGGCACGGATAGGATCAGAAATTTCAAAAAAAAAATTTCTTAACCGCGAGCTTATTTGCGAGTGGATAATTGGTATCCGCGCCGCTCGAATAGGAAGCACGGATATCATTAGAAACTTTAAAAACCTTCTATTTCAATCCACGCGTGGATATGGCACGGATACCAACAGAAGGTTTCAGTTTTCGTACTTTTTACCCTAGAAACCACCCTTTTGACAGTAAAGCTCATAACTAACCAAAACAAAACAACTATAACTTCGTAAAATTGGAGATTTTAACCTTAAACAATTAACAAACATAAGACAAAAGTGCAAAAAGTAAAACTCCCTCATTAATGTAGTTGCGTCCTCATCTTCAATGTGAGCTTTAATTCTAACAATTGGCCTGGAAAAACATAACAAAAATACTCACTTTATACCAAATATAGACTAACCTACAAATTAAATCAAAATACTAGAACTAATAAAAGACTAAAACATGTTAGGTTGCCTTCCAACCGGTGCTATTTTTAACGTCGTTATCTCGACGTCCTCATTGAATTTTCAGATGGTTGGCTTATTGCCTAAAGGATTGAGGCATCCTTTAGGTCTTATACCTTCCCTCATGGGCAGCTTTGGAATCCACTTTTTCCTATCCATTTTCAATATCCTTGGCCACTAGACTTGTGTGTGGCCAACACCTCTTCTTCTTTTGGCGACTAGGAATTCTTTTTCTTGATTGTTGCAATGACCAACCACTTCTTCTTTACTCCTATTCACCATTTTTCTCATCCTCCTAAATTACATGGCCCTTCTCTCCAATCCCTGCATCAATACAACCTTTCTCAAGAGTGGCATAGCCATTAATGGTTACATCTTGCCCTTGAGCTAAGTCATTAGTAGCCTTAATAAAGTAAACTTTAGAAGAGGATTTTTCAATAGTATGTCCTGTATCGATGTCAACTACTTTATCAATGTCAACTACTTTCTCTCCTATTTGAAATTTAAGCATACTGTGCTTAACATCTATTAAAGCTCTTGCAGTAACTAGAAAATGTCTACCTAAAATAATAGGTATATCAGGGTTCTCATTAATGTCTAAGACTATAAAATCTACAGGAATTGTGAATTTATCAATTTTAACTAAAACATTCTCAATGATTCCTTGTGCCTGCCTGATTGACCTGTCAACTAATTGCAATTTAACACTCGTGGGTTTAATCTCAGTCAACCCAAGTCTCTCAGCTACGAGTAAAGGAATTATAGATACATTAGCACCTAGGTCACATAGTGCTTTAGGAAAATTCAAACTTTCTATGGTGCAAGAGATAGAGAAGCTACCTGGATCCTTGAGCTTGGGTGAAAGCTTACTCTATAGTTTTGAGCTACATCCTTCCGAAAGTGCAATCACCTCATACTCCTTTAACTTCTTCTTTCGCGCAATGATCTCTTTCAAATACTTGGCGTATGAAGGAACCTGCAAAATAGCATCAATAAAATGGATATTAATATGTAGAGATTTTGACATTTGCACAAACTTAGAAAACTCAGCATCAGATTTGGTCTCTTGTAGCCTTTGAGGGTATGAGGCTGGTGGGGTCTAAGCGTCAAGAGACTTCTTATCCTTTTGCCTTTTATTGCCTCTCTTGACACTTCCTCAACTGATTCTTCAATTGCAGCGCCCTTTGTCTCTTCTTCCTCTCTCTCAGCCTTGGTCAACTCACATCCACTTCTCAAAGTAATGGCACTGACTTGTTCCTTCGAGTTTGGCTCAGTATTAGAAGGCAACGATCATTGAGGCCTCTCCGATACCATCTTTGCTATTTGCCCTATCTGGGCCTCCAAATTATGAATTGATGCTTGTTGGCTCCTCAAAGTTACTTCCACATTATTCATGCGAGTCTCGGATGTATCAATGTACTTCGTTAACATGTTGTAAACACTAAATTTTGATACACCTTTTATAAAAAATATGCGTATTACTTTATCTAGGGGGTATTTTTTATTTTCAGGGGCCAATTATAATTTTTGTATATATTACGTCTAATTTGTCACATCAGGGGCAAAATAGTAATTTCACCATGTAAATATTATTTTATTTTATTTTATTTCCTAAATATGAAATTTTACTATTTTTATCATTATTTATAATTTTAATGATTTTTGGGAGTCATTTATTATTTATTTAAAATTTTAGTATTTTAAACTTAATGGCATGTTTTTCAATGCACTTTTTTTTACAAGAATTTTCAAGTGAAAAATTTTATATGTATATTTTGTATATTTATAAATTTTCTGTAAAAATTACATTATTTTTAGAGATCATTTAGTATTTATTTATTTTTTATTTTTTTGTTTATTAAGGGCACGTTTCCCAAGAATGTGTTAGTCTAAAAAATTTTTTTTTTTGAGTGAAAATTATAATATATGTGCTTTTGTGTGATAATGAATGTTGTGTAAAATTTTGTGATTTTTTAAAAGTCATTTATTAATTTTCATAAATTTTACAATTTTTTTATTTAGATCACATTTTCCAACGCACTTTTTATTTAAAATTTTCTTTATGAGAATTTTGTATATGTGCATTTTATAAATTTTATGTAAAGAAAATTTTCATAATTTATTTATTTATTTATTTATTTTAAAGACCATTTGTTATTTATTTTAAATTGTAGTTTTCTAACGTAAAATTAACTTTTAATTTGTTACACTGAATTTTTCTTTTTTCCTTCTTATAATGTTGTATTTCAGTTTTTAATATATAATTTAAAAAGAGTTCAAGTAGTTTTTATTTTATTTTATTTTTATTTTTTCATTTTTTCTTTGTTTTCTTCATTTTCTTAAAAAAAAAAACAAAAGAGGTGGACAACGCTGCTGCTGTTTGTTTTCTGCAATGGCAGTTACCAGCCATACTTCCTACACCTCCAATTCTACTTAACCCACCAAACTTCATCCTCTAATCACATCACACCCTCACTTGCACTCATTTTTCATCAGATTTTTAGGGATTTTGGTTGAGTTTTTGACCATTTTTTTTTTACACACTCAACACCTACTTGCAGACACCTCTACCTTTCCCTCTCTCAGCCTTCCTCTCTGCAACACACAGCTCATGCACTACACACTTCACCTCACTCTCTTCTCTCTCGGCCATACACCCTCACTAGAACACAGACACGCACTACACACTTCACCTCACTCTCTTCTCTCTCGGCCATACACCCCCACTAGAACACAGACACGCACTACACACTTCACCTCACTCTCTTCTCTCTCGGCCATACACCCTCACAACAGAACACACACTTCACTTTCCCCCTCAATCCCTCACAAACTCACGTCTCACTCACTGGTACACTCTCACTGTCCATTCTCAAGCTCTCATTGCACCTTCACACACCTCATAGAACACTCACCATTCACTCACACAATTCATTCTACCAGCAGCACAAACACACACAACACATACTCATTTTTTACCTGCACAAACAACACACACAATCACACACGGAATTCACCTGCACAGACACACACATTACACACGGGTTTCACACACAAACGCACAACTCACACAACCTGCACACACTGAAACACAACACACAACACACCTTCACACACACAACACACCTGCAAACACATGCACAGCCCCTGCAAGAACACAAACAAAAAAAAAAAACAGAGAGATAGCCCCTCAACCATCTCACTGACTGCCCTCCACCATCGAAACCATCAACCTGCAACAGCGAACAACCACCAACATTCCAAATACAATTAGAGCCACTATCAATTTTGCCCCCACCGCCTCAAAATCAGGTAAGATTTAGGGCTTTCGTTTCAATTGTTGAGCATAGATGGGGTTTATGTTAATTTATATTGATTTTGGAGGAACCAAAAATAATTTATGAAGAGGAAGTTTGGTTCGGGTATGGGGCAAAGACAAATAGAGTGAAGAGAGGAGAGAATTAGAGGGACGATCAAAAGGGGAAGAGGCAGAGAAGCTGAGAGAGAGAGAGACACACATAGAGAGGGAATTCGATAGAGAGGAGAGATAGAGAAGGCCGAGAGAGATGGACAATGAGAGAGAAGTCCGGTGAAGACAGAGACGGATGAGAGATAGAAATCTGGTGAAGTGAGAGGACCAAGAGAAAAGGAAGAGAGGAACGGCGAGGAAGAAAAGAGAAAAAGAGAAAGAAGAAGGAAAAAAAAAGAAGAGAAGAAATCTGGGAAAAGAAAAAGAAACCTGAAAAGAAAAAAAAAAAGAAAGAAGAAAAAAGAAAAGAAAAAATGAAGAAGAAGGAAACCGGGTAAAAAAAAAAAGTTTTAGTGAAATTACATCGTTTTGACGTAATTTCACTCAAAACTACGTCGTTTTGTTGGTTTAGTTTTCTAATTTGATTTTAATTAATAATAGGTATTTATTTTATAGTCCTTATACTTTCATTAATGTTACCGTGGCCCTGAGCATTTATGATTTGTGCATTTAGATTTCTGTTTATTGTAGATTGACCCCCATAATTTTATTTTCTTTTCAATTAGGTCCCAATTAATTGCATTTAGGTCCCCCGACTTTTATATAATTATAATTTTGGCCCCTACGTTTTTTAATTTCCATTTTTGACCCCTATATTTTTCGATAATTACATTTTGACCCCTATATTTTTATAAAATTACATTTAGATCCCTATACTTTTCTGAAATTACCTTTTTACCCTCCAATATTTCTGGAAATTGGAATTTTACTCCCAAGTTTGCTGGAATTGTATTTTAACCCTTGAAAGTAGCTAAAAATTTTGTAATTTGGTTCCTACTGTTGCTGGAATTTTATTTTTTGTCCCCCCAACCTTGCTGGAATTTTATTTAAGTCATTATACTTGCTGGAATTTTATATTTTGTCCCCCAAACCTTGCTGGAATTTTATTTAAGTCACTATACTTGCTGGAATTTTATTTTTTGTCCCCCCAACCTTGCTGGAATTTTATTTAAGTCACTATACTTGCTGGAATTTTATTTTTTGTCCCCCCAACCTTGCTGGAATTTTGTTTAGTTCACTATACTTGCTGGAATTTTTGTTTAAGTCCCTATACTTGTTGAAATCTTAGTTTTAAGCCCTAGATACTTGTTGGAATTTTATTCTAAACCCCTAATTTTGCTCAAAATTGACATTTTATCCCCAATTTTAAGTATTTTATATTTATACTTTAAATAGTGGTACCTTGACATGTTTGTTGATTTTCTTAGCAATTTGTACCGGGTTTACGAATGGGAGGTACCTCTATTACCCTTTTATTTTTCTTTATGTGCTCTTACCTGCTCCTATGTGTTTTTCTATATGTTTTTTTTTTATGTATCTCTTTGTGCTTATAATTATTATTCATGCGTGAGTATTTATTTATGTCATATTATTTACTCGAATTTAATTTTTGATTATTCAAAGAAATGTAATAGATAGGTAATATTCTATTTAGCAAAATTTCTGTATTTAGATAGTTAATGTAATAGATAGTTTATATTTTCATCTAGTTAACAAAAACTTTTGTATTTTAGTTAGAAAATGTAATGGATAGGTTAGATAGGCTATTTTGATTATCTTTTCCATTTTAGATTGTAATTAGGTTTTTTTCAGGTGTAATAGTTAGGGTTTCGTGCGCTATGTGTGCTATAAGTGCTATGTGCTTACATGGTTTTATTCACTTTCCTTAGGACTTTGCATTTAGAATATTATGCTTGTGTGCTATGTGCTCCTACGTGCTATTATCTGCTTTTATATGATTATTGCTTTAATCTATGTTTTATTTATTTATTTATTTACTTGTCATGATATATATGTATTGTCGCCACACTAGTCCAACGCTAGTTGTGGTTAATTCCGGTTTCTTCGCTAGTCCAACGCTAGCGGAAAATTTCTAGAAAATAAGTTAGTCCAATGCTAAGCTTTTAGGTCATTTCCCGTGTGCATTTCATGCCATTTCACACACGTTTTCTCTCTTTAGGCCTTTTCCATTTTGTATGATTTTTATATATACTTTATCACTTATTATCTATTTTAAACATATGTTTAGTGCATAACATTCAGATTCCACTACACATAGAATCTTAGGCTATCTGTGTAATTCGACTAGAAATAGTCATCTACTCACGCGGGAAGCGGTGGCGTACATGCCGTTCCCCCCTTCGTGAGTAGAAATAGTTAGTCACGAGTCCATTAATTCCCCGTACCCGTTATGTTGCATCCCTACTTTCTTTATTCACTTACTATACTACTATTTTCTTTTTCTTTTGCATTTCATTTTGCATCTATACTCGTGACTCCATCGAGGTTTAGACTTGAGTTTCACAATTAATGCGATAATTCCGACCAAACCTCAATGGAACATTTTGTCCCTTAACGATATCCATTTTTAGGACTAGATTTGCATTCATATAGGCGCATCCAAAATGTGATAAAATCTTAGGGTTATATTAGGAAAATTTAGACTAAACCTCGCAACTAGTTTCGGCTAGGTTGAAAGGGTGCCTTATGTGACAGCCCCACCTTACCCAGAGGCGCACCAAAGGGCTTAGCAGACTGCCTGCCTAGCTCTCGCCAGGACTCGAATCACGCACTCACGCAAACCTCCGAACATAATTAACTCAAAATAAATAAACTAAAATAAAATAAAATGGAATAACATAAAATACACTCTTATTATTTACTTAAAGGGTACAAGTCACATCAAAAGTTTACATGTCATAATATACATGATTTTCACAAAGATAGCCTAACACAATTTGGCTATTACAATAACTAAACATTTATAATAATCAAAAACCAGTCGTTCCAGCTTTAATTTTTCAGGAAACCTGAGTAAAGGAAAACAAATAAAAGGAATGAGCTATAATAGCCCAGTGAATGTCCAAGTCATGCAATCATATCAAAAACTCATTATTTTAGTAAATAAAATAATCAATAAGTTAAATAAACAAGATATGAACAATTTAATTATCAAGTAGTCAAGGGCGGATACAAGGCTCAACTACGGGAGCAAACTCAACTGCAGGAAAAGCAAGTACTGATCATGTAACCATGACATTTAGACCGAGATAATAGCTCAGGTCTTTTATCAAAGAACATGCCAGTTTTTATCACGCAAGCCCTAACCACCATTCACCTTATAACCTCCGTACAAGCTACCCCATCCAGGGAGTACTCTCAACCTGGGAGGGCCAACACGCAAGAAAGTTCAATCCGGAGTTGGCCTCTTTGAGGATTCACAACTCAAAAGGGAAAGAACGTCACGCCCTAAAACACCCAGCACCTTATAACCTCCCAAGCCTGTCCGAGTTGACTATCCATGAAGTAACGATAAAGTTAGTCACGGAAGTCTCACGCACAAGTATTTACAAGTGTAACATAATATTTACAAGTAGCACATAACATTTCATGCATCATGCACACATAAAGACACTCACCTGGAATGCCTAAGAAAATATCTCGTAAAATGGTCGTGATGCGTTTTCGGACCCTTAAATTTAAAAGAAATAAAATATAATGAAAACCCAAGTAAAACCCTAGTAAATTTAGTAAGAAAAATTCAAGAAAACACCCCACTTATTTCTAGGGTTTTGGTTTTAGGGTTTCTAGGGTTTAGGGTTTACTTATTCTAAGAAAATTTAATCTATCACTAGATCATTTTTAAAATTTCTACACTTCAATTTCCTTCAATTGAACCTATTCTAGGCTTAAAATCTCACTTATCAATTTTTCTTCTTTTAATTCTACAAAAATTTCGGCAGCATTTCCCCTTAAAATCGGACTAACCCAAATTTTTTTCCTGCAAGAAAAATCAACAATCCAACCCAATTCAACAAGTTCTACAACTTTTATGTTCAACTCAAGTTCAAATTCAATCAAAATTTCACTAAATTCCAAGAATTCTACTCCAAGAATCTTCAACCAAACAACATATAACACATGAAATTTCAAGGTTTAAAGGCCATATACTAAGTCTATCTAACCACAAGAACACTTTATCTAGCAAGTAAATCTCAAATTCTAACTAATTTCTCCAAGTAGTATCAACAAGAATCTTGGTCTTAAACTTGCATAAAAACTAATTAAAACATGAAATTAATAGGAAAAGTTCATAGTAAATACCTTAGATATGCTTAGTAACTTTGCTTAGAAAGGAAAGAAGCTCACTTCCTATGGTGGATTTGCCCAAACTTAAGAGAGAAAACTTGAAGAAGTTGAGAGTAAAATGAGAGAAGAAGAGAAAGGAGATGGCCGGCCAAGAGGGAGAAGAAAGAGAAAGAAATAGGCTAGGAAAAATGGAAAAGAAATAAAGAAAAGATGGGAAAATGATTAACCAATTAAAACCTCACAAGAGTAAAGTAAAAAGGTGGTCTTTTAATGCAAGAGGTGCTAACTTGGATTAATTTGATTGGTGGAGCTCCTTACCCTCTTATCACTTAATACTAACAATAATAAAACACAAATTATTAAAGCAAAAATAGAGTAAAATTGGAAGAGAAAATCCGGCCATAAAGAAGAAAGAAAAAGAAAACAATTTCGGCCAAAAAGAAAAGAGAAGAGAGAAGAATTTTCGGCCAAGAGAAAAAGAAAAGAAAGAGAAAAATTTCAGCCAAGGGAAAAGAAAATAAAGCAAGAAAATAAGTGAAATTTTTGAGTAAAATTGAGCTAAAATTCAAGTAGTCAAAAGACTAGAAAATAGTAAAATGAGCTAATCAAAATTTAAACACTAATATAAATTAAATGGTCAAGTAAAATTATTCTAACTTTAGTACTTAAGTGTTCTTGCTTTAAAAATGAAAATCTTAGCTAATTAACCTAATTAACTCAAGAAATCTTCCAACTAATAAATCAAGGATTAACACTTAACCCTAAATAAGAAAAATATCTCTTGTAAGTGCATTTCTAGGGTGTTACACCTTAGGTGTAAACCTTTGCCTTCCCTTTCTTCAACTGCGACTCCTGAATCTTTTTCTCTTGTTTTCAAAGACCTGGAGTTGTCTAAAAGGGTTTTTTCTTGTTTTTTCTATATTTTTCCAAAAAATCATTTTTCTAAATAAATCATTCTCGATTTTCTTACCATTGTAAAATATTTTCTGGTGACTTGGTACACCAAAACTCAATACCAAGTGGCGACTCCCTTTTTGCTAAAAACCCTTTTTAGACTCTATTTTTTGGGCCAAAAAATCGTCGCATTTCCAAAAGTCCCATTTTAGGCCTTTTTCTTTTTTGCTTTTTTCCAAATAAAGCATTTTCTAAAAAATTTACGTCTTTTATCAAACCATTTTTGTAAAGTGTTTTCTAAAAATCATTTTACGAAAAACCATGCTCTTTTTCCCAACAAATAAACACAACACGAATTAATTCTCTTTTTCCAACTTTCAAAAAAAATGGGGTGTGACACATGTCTTTAAGACTTGGCTTTCTCTCAATGGAGGGTTTCTGCTATTGATAACCAGGTGGAAGTCGCTACTGTAGACACCAAATTTTGACACACCATCTACTTGTCAAACATTGGAAGGGCATGTTTGCACTTTTTCGGACAAATTTTAATTTTTCAATAATATGGGGGGCAAAATAGTAATTTTATCTGTAAATATTTTTCTATCAGCTTTTGGCAGTTTTTAAATTCATATTTTTACTTTTATGTGAATTTGTTAATTTCTTATGATTTTTCTGGATTTAATTGGTCTTCTTTATATTTTTATCAGCATAAGGGCAAAATGGTAATTTCACCTCGCGAGTACCATTTTAGCTCATTTTAAGTTCCAAATTCATTTTTCTAATTCTTTAAGCATGTTTCTAAATTTTCTTAATTTTTTTCAGAGACGATTACTATTTTTTCTATGAATTTTCATTGCCCAAGGGTAAGATTGTCATTTTACAAATTAAATTCACCAATTTTGAGTCAAAAATGCATTTTCTAGTGTTTTAAGCTTATTTGTAATTTTTGATAATTTTCTGAGGACAATAGCTATTTTTTTGTGAATTTTCCTTGTCCAAGGGAAAAATCATTATTTTACAATTTAAATTCATTTTTAACCAATTTTGAGTCAAAAAATGCATTTTCTAGTGTTTTAAGCTTATTTTTAATTTTTGATAATTTTTCGAGATCAATAGCTATTTTTTTGTAAATTGTCATTGTCTAAGGGTAAAATCGTCATTTTACAGCTTAAATTCATTTTTTGTCAAATTTTGAGTCATACAGGCATTTTTTAATGTTTTAAGCTTACTTGTAATTTTTGATAAGTTTTTAAGGCTAATATCTATTTTTTGTGTATTTTCATTGTCCAGGGGCAAAATCGTCATTTTACACCCCGAGCGCGTTTTATCAGTTTTGAGCTCTAATTTTTATTTTTGAAATCTACTGTGAATTCTTTTTGAAAATTTAGAGATTTCTGTTAGATTCTTTGTATTAATTTTTTTAATTTTAGGGTTAAAAAATATTTTTTTAATAAAATTAACATTTTTAATACCGGTGACGTTTTCGTTATTTTATAGCATTCTTGGCCAATAAGACAAGTGGCCTATAAATACCCTTGTAATCAGCAGAAAAAAAAAACAGGAAAAAATAGGAAACCCTACAAACACTTTTGCTTTTGTGATTTTTAGATTAAAACACACACAAAACACCATAAAAACACACACTTGAAGCCATTAGTTACTGTTCATCATCCCATCTATTCCATTTACTGTTCATCATCAGATTAATCTTCAAGCTAAAAAGATAAGTTCTTCCTTTCATTTTGCTTCAATTTCTTCTGTTTCTCTAAGTGAGTTTGATTAGTTCTAAGTGTTCATTTGGAATTCAAGGTAAATATGTTTGTTTTTCTTTTAGTTTAAATTGTTCTTTCTATTGCTAGGTTTGTTTTCTATTTCTTCATCCCCTATCTCCTCCTTCATTCCACCGTCTCTCCCTCTCTCTCTCTCTCTCTGCCAAGCCAACAACAACCAGATGCAATCTCTCTGCCTATTCCCTCTCCTTCACCAAAACCACAACTAAAAACTTGCTCAAATGAACCACCGTCCCTTGCCAATTTCAATCATCAGCCACCCAATTGCCATTAGAACCACCAGCAGTCTAGGAAAATAAAACCACAACCTTACAATTTAGCCTGAATCAAAGCCCAAACGCCACCACTTCATCAGACCCCCCTAGAAACACAAATCTAGCATCACTTGCCACCACCTTCACCCACTGCCAAGCCTATCCAAAATCACATCCACCAATCGCATAGACCCAATCGCATCACCCAAATCCACCCCACGCAATCAGCACACACCACCCACAACCAGTTCCCCGTATCCCCTGTCTCCTCTCACCACAAATCACCAACTTTATCTGGAGTCCCCTAGCAGCCCCATTCCACATTTCCTGCAGTTGCCAATCACCAGTAACCACTATCAACAATCATTTATTGCAACCCATGACCACCAACTCCTTCGTCCCACACACACGCAGTGTCACGGGGTGGCCAAACGCTATGTCCCGTGACTTGCTAAAGTCCCCCAAGTATGTTGCCCAAGGGAGGATGCCATTGCCAATTGCACCCGTGCACTTGCCCAGTCCGCACCCAGAGTCGTGCGGTCGTTGCTTGGGCCGTCCGTGCCGCAGCTCTTGTGCCCTATCGCACTCGTGCATTCCTTCTTATTACACTTGTGTAGTAGCTGGTACAACTTGCCGTACTCCTGTCGCAGCCGCACCCCTAGCACCGTGCTTGCAGATGCCTATCAGGACTCACTGGAGGACGGAATCGCACGCCTGGCACCACCTGCTCCCGGGACGCATGGGACCACCGGTCACCGATCGGTGCGATATTTGGAGAGCATGAAGAACCAAGCACCAGGAGTATAGTGATGTAATTTTAGGTGCTAATTCTTCCTGTACATGTAAATAGCTTAGTTAGTGTTTTTCCCTTTTGCACAGAAAAACTGTGACAGCCCCACCTTACCCAAAGGCACACCAAAGGGCTTAGCGGACTGCCTGCCTAGCTCTCGCCAGGACTCAAACACGCACTCGCTTAAACATCCATCCGTACTTAACTTAAAATAAAAATGCACTCATAAATAAATGCATTTATAGTATTTACTTGAAAATATAAATATTACAAGAGTTTTACATCCCAAAATGTAAATAATATTTATAATAAAAGCCAACACCTTTAAGCTGTCAAAATACAAAATCAAAACATGTACAAGGTTCAAAATCAGCTCCTCCAGCTTTGATAGTTTTGGAAACCTGGTTAAAGAAAACAAATACATGGGATGAGCTATAATAGCCCAATGAGTGCTCAAGTCATGCAACCATACCAGTAATATGTGATTTTTGTTCGATAAAATATTTAACGAGTAAATAAACAATTTGTGAACAATTTAATTAACAAGTAGTCAATGGAGGATACAGGCTCACTACGGGAAAATGCTCAACCGCAAGAGTATCAATCATGAACACGATAACATGGGTATCGGGACCGAGGTAAAAGCTCAGGTCCGAGATACATGTAAAAATTCAATCCCGAGTCACCCTCTTAGAGGAATGAAACTCAAATAGGAAAGAATATCACGCACCTATAACCCACAACACCTTATATCACTCCAAACGCTCCCGGTTGACTAACCGAGAAGTAACGGTGAAGTTAGCCCCGGAAGTCCAAGATCAAGAATAAAATTCAATCATGAGTTAGCCTTTTCAGGACTTTACTCAGATATAAAATTAACACGCACCAAATAACGCCCAACACCTTATATCTCTCCCATACGCTCCCAATCTGATTAACCATGGAAAATAGTAAAATTAACCATGGAAGTCACAAGCACAAATAACACATTAGATAGTGAAAGCATGTAACACATTACGGAATAGATGCGATAAAGTACACATCTTTCCTCAAGTAACACATTTCATTAGTTAATCATGTCAAGTATAATCATACCATTTCATGCATGGAAATAATAATGTCTAGTATTACATGGCGTTTCATACATCATGCACACAGAAGAACACTCACATGATGTCTAAGAAAATATCTTGTAATACGGTCGGGTCTCACTTCCGGATCCTGAAATTCACGAGAAAATAATCGTATAAAAACCCTGACTAAAATCTAATAAATTTCATAAGAAAATTCAAGAAATACCCCAAGTCTTTCTAGGGTTTAATTTCTAGGGTTTTGGAGCTTAGGGCTTTACCCTAGGGTTTAAGGTTTTCGAAATTAGGGTTTTCTAACTTTCTAGGGTTTTGCTCGGAAAAGTTTAATTCACTAATAGCCAATCTACAAAAATTTCTGCACGCTTAAATCACTAAATTACAGCTTATAAAGTCTTAAATCATAGCCTAATTACTTTTATTTCCTAGGTTTTACCGAAATTTCGGTAGCACTTCCCCTATAATCGGACTAACCCAAAAATTTTAAACCTGCAAGAAAATGTCCAACAACCCAATTTCAAGTAGTTCTACTAATCTCACATCAAACTCAATTCAATTCCATTCAAATTCATCACAAAAACACCTAAACTACTCCAAGATTCTTCAACCAAATCACACTCAAATCATGATATTTCAAGTTTAAATCACTATCTACAAGCATACAAGCCTATAAGCTTCACATTCATGGAATAAAACTTCACTTTTCATGGCCAAAAATCAATCTTACTTAACCAAAAAAAAACATAACTTAAGAGCTAAAACTATAATCTTACACTTGAAATTAAAAGAGAAATTCATGGGAAATACCTCTAGGTAGACAAGATTGTTGCTTAGGAGGAAGTTCCACTCAATTTCTATGGTTGACAAATGATTAAATAGAAGTAAAAGATCCAAGAAAATTGAAAGAAAATGGAGAGAAAAGAGGAAAGCAAGCAGCCGGCCAGCAAGAAGGAAAAAGAAGAGAAAAATTGGTTAAGTAGGAAGAAAAGAAATGGAAAAGAATTGGAAAAAAAATGGACCAATTAAAACAAGACAAAGATAAAGAAGTCTTGACTTTTCTCTCCATGAAAGACCACACTTGGCATGAGCTAATTAGAAAGAAATTTTGTTATTTATCTTCACATAATTCTTGCAAGATTTCCTAGGTACAACTCTTAAAGAACTAAGTACAACATGCTTATTCTTTTTTTTTTTTTTTCTAATGAACATAATACAAAATGAATAGTCTTGGCATGAATTTCTAGGGTGTTACAAAAACAGTGTCTACTCCTGTCACTTAAGGTTATTTTGCTAGGACTACTATAGGGGGTGATAAAGAGTTGATGCTTGGTCGGGTGTAAAACAAAACTTGTATAGTTTGCGATTGTTGAATGAAATGTTATTTCCTATTAAACCACTGTGCATCTAAAGCATATATATGCATGTGTTTGCTATATTTGTGAGTGTGACACATAGTCGGTCGGATAGGCGGAAGTGACGTGCGGGGCGTCATTTGCCACACGGCTCGTTTTCGTGGAGGGAGACGAACGACCTGTGACAGTTGGTATCAGAGCCAGGCTTTTGATAAGTCGAAGATGGTTTCACATAAAGCACGGATTGATGCCCTAGAGGGGGTAATCAATCGTCTTTATTCGATTTGTGTGGGTGACGAAGGTGCCACTACCCTAAACCTGCGAGTGGGTCAGGCAGAGACAGACCTTGCCCACCTGAGTGCGGACCTTGAGAGGGAACAAGGGACCACTCAAAGACTTTCGGTGGAGACCCGGGCCCTAGAGGGAGGTGTCGTGGGGAACACCAATGCAATTGCCGAATTGCGCGAGATGATGATGGAGCTCCGAGCAGAGGTGCTGGTGCTCCAGTTGGCAGTTGCCAACAACAACAATGTGGCCAATGCTCCAGAGATGGCTAGGGCATTCCACAGGCTGAAAGTCCCCGAGCCAAAGACGTTTGGCGGGACGAGAGACGCGAAGGAACTGGACAACTTTCTTTTTGACATGGAGCAGTATTTCGAGGCAACCCATGTGAGGGAAGAGGCCGAGAAGGTGACGACTGCGTCCATGTACTTGTCGGGGGACGCCAAAGTGTGGTGGCGCACCCAGAAGGTGGAGATCCAAGCTGGACGCCTTCAAATAAACACATGGGAGGAACTAAAGCAGAGGATGAAGCGACAATTCTTTCCACATAATGTTGAAGAGGAAGCTCCCCGTGCCTTATGTGGATTGAGGCAGACAGGCACCATACGAGATTATGTAAAGAGCTTCCAGACCTATCTCTTGAGCATCACGGACATGTCGGAGAAGGATAAGCTCTTCTTTTTCAAAGAAGGCCTGAAGCCGTGGGCAAGGGCAAAGCTACAAAGAGCATGGGTTGAGAATCTGGACTCAGCCATTGCACAGGCCGAGGAATTGGTTGACTACCAGCTAGAACTGCGATGAGAGGCGAGACCAGGGGTCAATTAGTCCAAGGGATTCGGTAACGGATTCCATCGAGCAAATGGGGGAAACGGTGGGGGAGACCTGCCCTCCACACCACAAAATGATGCTCAATCAGGACAGTCCAAGGGTCGAGACCCAAGCACCAGCAGCAATAATGGAGAAACACAAAAGGAAGGGTTCTATCTTTGCCATGGTCCACACAAAATGGCCGAATGTCCAACGAAGAGACTCTTGAATGCTTTGATTGCAGAAGGCAATTTTCTTAGCCAAGAGGAACCGACTTCAGAGGAAGACGGTGGCGAGGAGTTGTGCGACCAGGAAGAGCATGCTATGGGGGCATTCTCCTACTGGTACAATGCACTTGAGAGCTCGACGAAGACGACAAAAGCCAAAAGACCCCTAGTGGACCAAACTGACAAGGCGATTGCTAAGTGCCAAGCAAAGGTACTTGCCAAACTAAAAGACCGCACTGCTATCAAAACGGGAAGGCCGACCGTGGAGGATGCGGCTCCGCTAACCCTTGAGGAGGATGAAATTAAGTAGGTTAGGCCAATGAGGGGCAAAAATAATGGCCTAATGTATGTGGATCTGAAGGTGAATGGGAAGCCAATAAGGGCAATGATTGATACATGGGCAACCCATAATTACCTCTCCAGCACTGAGGTAGAGCGATTGGGCTTGGTGTTGGAGGAATCCACGGGCAGAGTGAAGGCAATCAACTCTGCCGCACAACCAATCGTGGGAGATGCCAATGGCGTATCCATAAAGGTTGGTTCGCTCACTGCACGGACTAGTTTTGCCGCGGTTAAGATGGATGACTTCAAACTCATCATTGGATTGGAGTTTCTACGAGATGTAAGGATCGCCATATACCCTCATGGCAACGCTCTAATGGTTCTAAGCAACAATCCATGTATGATTCAGGCCTCAGTGGAGAAGGCTGATGGAACGAATTTCTCGACGCTACAAGTGAAGGAAAGCCTGGAACCGAGGGAAACATGCTTCTTGGTGAACCTGCGCTGGGAAGAGGGCTTAAATGTTTTGGGGCCGGAGGCACTTCCGATTCCACTCAAATCTTGGGAAAGCGTATCTCTCCACTTCATCACAGACTTACCAAGCGTGGGGCATCTCACAACAATCTTGGTGGTGGTAGATCGCTTTTCTAAGTACGTGACTTTCATCCCTGCACCTCGGTTCGCTACCGCTGAAGAGATTGCTCGACTCTTCTTCGAACACATTATTAAACACTGGGGCACTCCGCAGGAGATTGTTAGTAATCGCGATTCGCGGTTCACTAACAAATTTTGGACCCAACTTGAAGAACTGCTCGGGTCCAAATTAATCATAAGTCCCATGACGAATCCTAAATCTGATGGCCGGACGAAACAACTCGATGGAATGTTGGAGGAGTATCTCCGATACTTTGCGATGGCCAATTAAAAAGATTGGGGGCAAATGTTAGAGGGGGCCCAACTATGCTTTAATGTACAAGGGAGTTCTTTAACCAATAAGAGCCCCTTTGAGATCATTACAGGGCAACGACCTCCAGCTCACTTGGTGGATGCTGCAAAGGAATTGAAAGTCCCAACGTTGTTAAAAGATCATTCAATTTTTCATGGTAGTCTTTTAAAGCCATATCATAAAGACTTGGAAAATCCATTCAGGGGACATCAGGCGCAGAAAGGATGTGGAGACAATGAAAATTCTTGGGAACAACCAACAAACCTCAGAGCCCTCCAAAAGATGTTCGATACTTACAAGGCTTCAACGGCTCTGAGGACGTCGCCAAATCAGGTGGGGGAGAATGTCACGGGGTGGCCAAACGCTATGTCCCGTGACTTGTTAAAGTCCCTCAAGTATGTTGCCCAAGGGAGGATGCCATTGCCAATTGCGCCCGTGCGCTTGCCCAGTCCGCACCTAGAGTCGTGCGGTCGTTGCTTGGCGCATCCGTGCCGCAGCTCTCGTGCCCTATTGCACTCGTGCATTCTTTCTTATTGCACTTGTGTAGTAGCTAGTACAACCTGCCACACTGCTGTCGTAGCCGCACGCTTAGCACCGTGCTTGCAGATGCCTATCAGGACTCACGGGAGGACGGAGTCGCAAGCCCGGCACCACCTGCTCCTGGGACGCATGGGACCACCGGTCACCGATCGGTGCCATATTTGGAGAGCATGAAGAACCAAGCACTAGGAGTATAGTGATGTAATTTTATGTGCTAATTCTTCCTGTACATGTAAATAGCTTAGTTAGTGTTTTTCCCTTTTGCACAGAAAAACAGTATCTACTCCTGTCACTTAGGGTTATTTTGCCAGGACTACTATAGGGGGTGATAAGGAGTTGATGCTTGGTCGGGTGTAAAATAAAACTTGTATAGTTTGCGATTGTTGAATGAAATGTTATTTCCTATTAAACCACTGTGCCTCTAAAACATATATATGCATGTGTTTGTTATATTTGTGAGTGCGACACACAGTCGGTCGGATAGGCGGAAGTGACGTGCGGGGCGTCACTTGTCACACGGCTCGTTTTCGTGGAGGGAGACGAACGACCCGTGACACGCAGGCACTCACACACACAAATTTACAAGCAATTCAAATGCACAACCATTGCAAAATCATAAAATTCCAACCACAGCAATCTCACGCGCACACACAAAATCAGTTCAATCAAACCCATCATCAATTCTCCTTTTTCACCATGACCTACAAAAACCAATCAGAGTTAAACAATCACCCCCAAGCCCTGCAAATCACTACTATCACCTTCCACGCACACACACACGCTATGCCGAATCAGAGACCCCCCCCCCCTCAAAAAAAAAAAAGAAGGAAAAGATAATTTGAAACGCCAGAGAAAAGTGAGCAGAAATTGAAAGAAACAGAAAGAAGAAATAGGGGAAGAAGGCGAATTCAAGTGAGTGAAAGAGAGCTAGGAGGGATAGATGAGAGAAAATAGAGAGCAATTAGAGGGTGAGAGGGAATGAGAAAGAACACACAGAGAGAGAAGGGGATGTGAACTGGACAAGAAGACAAAGATAACAGAAGAGAAAGAAGAAATCAAGAGAGAGAGAGAGTGGGAGAGGGACCAAAACTGGAACAGTGAAAGAAACAAACAGAAATTGGGGAAAAGATAGAAAGAAACCAAGAGAGCAGGAAAGAGAGAAAATTGAAGAAGTCAGAAAGAGAGAACAAACGAAACAGCTTAGCTGGAAAAAGAGAAAGAGATCAAAGGGAATGAAAAGAGAAAGCAGGAGCCGGACGAGTGAAGAAGACAAAGTGGACGTGGGGTTATGAATGAGAGGCTATTTGATTTTCTGATTGTGAGAATTGAATATAGACGATTCTAGTGCATTGGTTTCTTTTCATTTTTTATTCCTTTGTCTATTTTTTTATTATTTTAGTTATCTTAGTATTTTGGTTCCAGTTAGACTTATTCCAATGCGTGGCTTGGGCAATTGACTTGATTGTTTAGGTTGATTTATTTTGTAATTTAGTTCACGCTTTTTTTTTTCATTTTTTTTCTTTTCTTCTTCAGTTTTTTTTTATTTTTTTTATTTTACCATAAATGGAATTTACATCTTAACCCTTTGAAGTTGCTGAAAAATTCATTTCTAGTCTTCATAGTTGCTGGAATTTCATTTTTGGACCCTTGTTATTGCTGGCATTCCATTTTGAGCCCTTATCATTTCTGGAATTTTCATTTTTTGAACTTTAGGTTGCTAGAATTTCATTCTAAGTCATTAAACCTTGCTGGAATTTATTGTTTCATCCCTAGACACTTGCTGGAATTTTTATTCTAAGCCTATAGGCTTGCTGGAATTTTGGTTCTAAGTTCCTAAATTTTCTGGAATTTTAGTTTTTAGTCCTCTACTGCTGGAATTCTTTATTCTAAGTCTTTTTGACATGCCAGAACTTTGATTTTTAAACTCCCATTAACTGCTGAAAATTGTATTTTTAGTCTTTTATTTGTTGCTGGAATTTGTATTCTAATACTTAGCTGCTGGAATTTTTTATTTTAGTCCTTTATATAGCTGAAAATTGCAATTTGACCCTATGCATTGCTGGAAATTATATTTTGTCCTTGGGTTTGCTAGAAATTGCAATTTGGTCTCCATGTTTGATGAAATTATATTTGTACCCTGGAATATTTCTAAAAATTGTAATTTGTCAATTGATGCTTGCTGAAATTACATTCTTGTCCTTCAATATTGCTGAAATTTCATTCTTGGCTTTAAACACCAGCTGTAATTTTTATCTTTGGCTCCCCAAAATTGCTGTAATTTATTGTTTATCCTTAAGCTTGCTGAAATTTATGTTTTGTCCCCTTAGTTTGCTGGAATTTGCATTTTTCTCCTTAGAATATTGCTCCATTTACATTTTTACCCCATAAATTATTGCGAATTATTTCTTATGCTTTATTTATTTGTATCGTGATACCTTGACTTGTGTGTTCATTTTTTTAAGTATTAGTACCGGATCTTCGAGAGGTATCCCTATTTCTCATTTAATTTTGTCTTTTAGGTGCTCCAATGTGCCTTACATGATTTTTATGCATTTTATTCACATATTTCCTATTTGACATGTTCTTTGCGTATTTATTTCTTTCACGTGATTTCATTTTTTAATCTTATTATTTCTTTATTATTATTATTTTGATAAAATGTAATATTTTTGTATTTAGCTAGTTAATGTAATAGTTAGATTATTTTTCTCATATTTTAGCAAAATTTTGTATTTTAGATAGCAAATGTAATAAATAGGGCATTTTAAATTTTCCCCCCTTAAATTGTAGATTAAGCCCCGGTGTAATAGTTAGGGTTTATCTGCTTTTACGTGTTTACTTGTTTTACCGCTTTCATTAGGATTTTGCATCTAGATATTATGCTTGTGTGTTATGTGCTCCTATGTGATCTTATATGTTTTTTACGTTTAATTTGTTTTCTAATTCATGCTTTATTATTTTATTCATGTTTTATGTTATTCCGTCACCACACTAGTCCAACGCTAGTTGTGGCTTCATTCTTTTTCTCGCTAGTCCAATGCTAGTGAGATTTTTTAGAACGGGCTAGTCCAACGTTAGTCGCTTAGGACATTTTAGTATTAGGTATTCCCACTTCACACATTTTAGTTTTCTTTCCATTCTGCGTGATGTTTATTATTATTTAATTAATAATAATATTATTATTATTTTGAAACATTTTTAAAATGTATGATATTGAGGTTGCATCTCACTTAGAAATTAGGACATTTGTGTGATTCGACTAGAAATAGTTGCCTACTCACGTGGGAAGCGATGGCGTACAGGCCGTTCCCTCCTCCATGAGTAGAAACATTCAGTCATGAGTTATTAGTCTCCCGTACCCATCATGTTGTATACCCATCTCCTTTCTTTACTTACTATACATTATTATTTTCTTTTCTTTTCTTTTCACATCACATTTGCATAAAAACTCGTGACTCCTTCGAGGTCTCGACTCGGGTTTCGCAATTAATGCGATAATTCTGACCAAGCCTTGACGGAACATGCCGACCCTCTCGATACTTACATTTATAGTTAGTGTAGACACCAAATTTTGACACACCATTTATTTTCAAACATTGGAAGGGCATGTTTGCACCTTTTGGGATAAATTTTAATTTTTCAATAATCTGGGGGGCCAAAATAGTAATTTTATTTGTAAATATTTTTCTATCAGCTTTTGGGGGTTTAAATTCATATTTTTACTTTGGTGTGAATTTGTTAATTTATTATGATTTTTCTGGATTTAATTGGTATTCTTTATATTTTTACCATCACGAGGGTAAAATGGTAATTTCGCCCCGCGAATACCATTTTAGCTCATTTTTAGTTCCAAATTCATTTTTCTAATTCTTTAAGCATGTTTTTGAATTTTTTTGATTTTTTCAGAGACGATTACTATTTTTCTGTGAATTTTCATTGTCCAAGGGCAAAATCGTCATTTTACAAATTAAATTCATTTTTTTCATCAATTTTGAGTCAAAAATGCATTTTCTAGTGTTTTAAGCTTATTTGTAATTTTTGATAATTTTCTGAGGACAATAACTATTTTTCTGCAAATTTTCATTGCCCAAGGGCAAAAATCGTCATTTTACAAATTAAATTCATTTTTGTCAAATTTTGAGTCGAAAAAGGCTTTTCCAATGTTTTAAAGCTATTTTAATTTTGATAATTTTTGAGGTCAAATAGCTATTTTTTCTGAAAATTTTCATTGCCAAGGGCAAAATCGTCATTTTATCAAATTAAATTCATTTTTCATCAAATTTTGAGTCAAAAAATGCATATTCTAGTGTTTTTACAGCTATTTGTAATGTTTGATAATTTTTTATTGAAGTAAAAATACTAATTTTTCGTGAATTTTCTAGTCATCCAAGGGACAAAATTGTTCATTTCACATTCCAAACTCATTTTTCACCTAATTTTTGGTCCTAAAATTCGCTGTTAAGTTTAGCATGTTTTTAAGTTCTAAATTTTTCTCGAGTAAATTAAGTGTTAATGAATTTTTATTATGTCAAATTTTGAGTCGTAAATGCATTTTTTGAGTGTTTTGAGCTTACTCTTATTTTTTGGTAATTTTTTTTATGTTAATAGCTATTTTTTGTGTATTTTCGTTGTCTAGGGGCAAAATCGTCATTTGACACCCCGAACGCGTTTCTGTCAGATTTAAGCTCTAGTTTTTATTTTTGAAATTTACTGTAAATTCTTTTAAAAAATTTAGAGATCACTGTCATATTTCTTATATTAATTTTTAATTTTAGGTTTAAAAATATATCTTTAATAATAAAATTAGTATTTTTTTATACCGGTGGCATTCTCGTTATTTTACAGTATTCCTGGCCAACAAGATAAGTGGCCTATAAATACTCTCCCTAATCAGCAGAAAAAAAGGAGGAGAGAAAAAGGGAAAAAAGGAAAACCCTAAAAACACTTTTAGTTTTATGCCTTAAAGATCAAAACACACACCAAAACACCACAAGAACACACACTTATCCGTTCCTTTTCAAGAGGGCTACTATTCATCGCTTCTTCAAGGAAACTTTTACTGTTCACCATCAGATTCTCTTCCAACTTAAAAAAGGTGAGTTCTTCTGTTGTTTTGATTCATTTTCTTCTATTTTCCTATGTGAATTTGATTAATTATATGGGTATTTGAAATTTGGGTTGAATATTTTGTTCTTTTTGATTTTTATGTTCTGTTTTTGTTTTTTTGGATTTGATTTTTTCTGGTTTCTCTCCTCTGCTAAATAACCAGAACTTCCCTTTGTTTTGTCCCTTCATCACCGGAAAACCACAAATCACCACCAATTGCCATTGCAAATCCCTCCCCTGCCACTGCTACTTCTTCCCGGAACCACCATCAGTTCATCCAACATCACATCTCCAACCCCCGGAACCACCATTAGCAACCTTCCACCGTCTCCCTCCCTCCTTACATCACCATGAAACCACCACAGAACCACTTTTTTTTTTCTCTCTCTCTTTCTCCACCACCTCACCACCAATTGGCCACCACGAATGTCCATAACAAACCCAAACCAGACCCAAGACCTCCCCTGCTATCCACATCCACTACCGGCTGCCTATTTCTTCCATCAAACAGTCCCAGCTCCAGGTCATCAAAATCACAAACCTTCAAACCCCATAGCACAAGGCACACACAAATTCATAGCCTATAACACAACACACAGACATTTCAATCATCAATATCATCTGCAAAATCATAAACAACACAAAAGGCCATTAGACCAAGGTTCATAACTCCCACCGCCTGCAAGAGTAACTCCAAAATCATCCAATTCAATCCAAATCCAGCAGCTATACTCCATCCCATCACTACACTCTCACCCCATTCTCTTCCAGTCCACTTGCAACCCACTACACCAAAGCCATCAATCATAACAAAACCAGTCCAAAATTATAGATAAAAATCGCTGCACATCCCAGAACCAAGTAACCACCATTTGCAGCCCAAAATCAGCCAAAACTCAGTTCAAATTGCAACCCAAAACATTCAAATTGCAACCCAAAACACTGCAAAACAGCACCAGAATTGCTAAAAAACTCAGTTCAAATTGCAACCCAAAAACACTGCAAAACAGCACCACAATTGCTAAAAAAGTCAGTTCAAATTGCAGCCCAAAAACACTGCCAAACCGCACCTAATTCACTGCAATATTAATCCCATAAACCTGCTTATATAGCCACCCGGTTAGCCACAATCCACCAAAATAGTGCACAAATTACAGCCATAAAACAAATGAAAAACAGTCCCTTACCACCACCCATCAGCCCCATCATTGACACCCATAGATAGCAGCAAATCATCATCCTAAAATCCCACGAAAATAGCTCTGTTGAAACCCAAACAAGCTAAAAATTGTAGCCAATGAACTCCCAAACCATGGCCAAATCGCAGCCTCACCACTACACAAAATGAGAGAAATTGAAGGAGATGTGAGGGAATTGGAGAGGGAGATGAGAGGGAAGAGAAAAATCTGATGGGGAAAGAGCTGGAATTGAAGAGAAGGAATAGAGAGCCACGAGGTAGAGAAAACGAGAGAGAGAAGAAGAAATTTCGGGAAAGAGAAAGCAAAGAGAAAACCATAAAAGAAGGTGAGAACAAAGACAGAGGAGCTGAGGGAGCAGGGGAGAAGAAGAATAGAGAAGGAACGAAATTGGGTCAAAAAAAAAAAGAAAAGAAGAAGAAACCGAATTGGGGTGGGTTTGGTCTTGCTCTATTTTGTTCTATTTTTTATTTGATTGTAGTTGTAGTTTATTATTTTATAGTAGTTGTAGTTTAAAGATGACTGAAACGTGAAGATGCTGGGGGTGTTTTCATGCTCTCTTTCTTGATTCTTTTGCAATTTTGACACCTTAAGTTGCTGTAATTTATCAACTTCAAGCCCAATGTGCTGTGATTTATAATTTGATCCTTTATGGTTGCTGAAAATTCATTCTTAGCTATTATTTGTTGCTGGAAACTCATTTTAATCTCTATAGTTTGCTGGAAATTCAATTTCAGTCCTTATTGTTTGCTGGATTTTTTTTTTAATTGACCCTTGTGTATTGCTGGAAATTCATTTCTATCCCACACTGTTTGCTGGAAATTAATTCTTAGTCATTACTTGTTGCTGGAAATTCATTTTAGTCCATATATTTTGCTGGAAATTCAATTTTAGTTCTTATTGTTTTGCTGGATTTTTCAATTGGTTTTCGTGTATTGCTGGAAATTTTGTTTTAGCCCCCAATTGTTGATAGAATTTGTGTTTTAGTCTTTAATATGTTGCTGGAATTTCGTTTTAATCACTTCAAGTGATTGGATTTAGTTTTAAGGCCCGATATTTTGATGAATTTTTAATTTTAGCCCTTAATACTCTACTGAAATTTTCAGTTTTACCTCCATATTTGCTGTAAATTAATGTTCTTACCACTTTTCTTGCTAGAATTTATGTTTTACTCCCCTTGGTTTGCTAGAATTTTGCATTTGCCCCAATTTCTTGAAATTACTTTGTCATATTTTACATTTTATGCTTTCTTACTTTACATAGTGGTACCTTGACGTGTGTGTTCATTTTTTTAAGCTTTGGTACCGGGTCTCTAAAGAGGTATCCCGACTTCTTGTTATTTTCCTCTTTATGTGCTCCAATATGCTTCAATGTGATTTTATGCATTATTTGCATTATTATTGGTTTATTTTTTATTTTATATACTTGTTGCGTATTCACGTAGTTAATTTGTTTAATTTTAGATTTTTATTATTTTGAAAAATATAATATTTTGTATTTAGCTAGTCAATGTAATAGTTAGATTATTTTTCTCGTATCTTAGCAAGAATTGTGTAAATAGATAGACAGTGTAATAGATAGGGTATTTTTAATTTCCCCCCTTAAATTGTAAATCAAGCCCCCCAGTGTAATAGTTAGGATTTATTTGCTTTTGCGTGCTTATGTGTTTATTTCCTTTACCGTTTTCATTAGGACTTTTGCATCTAGAATATTATGTTTATGTGTTATGTGCTCCTATGTGATCTTATATGATTTTATATGTTTTAATTGCTTTGAATTCATGCTTTAATAATTAATTCATGATTTATGGTATTCCGTCACCACACTAGTCCAATGCTAGTTGTGACTTCTTTCTTTCCCGTTAGTCCAATGCTAGTGGGACTTTTTAGAACGGGCTAGTCCAACGCTAGACCCTTAGGACATTTTAGTGTTAAGAGCATTCGTGTGCATTTCTCATCTCATTTCACACACTTTTAGTTTTTCTTTTCATTTGGCGTGATTTTATTATTACTATTATTATTATTATTTATTATTATTATTATTATTATTTTTACACATTTTTAAAATGCATGACATATAGGTTGCATTTCACTTAGACTTTAGGACATTTGTGTGATTCGACTAGAAATAGTCACCTACTCACGTGGGAAGCGGTGGCGTACAGGCCGTTCCCCCCTCCGTGAGTAGAAACATTCAGTCACGAGTTACTAGTTCCCCCGTACCCGTCATGTTGCATACCCACTTTCTTCAATCACTTATTATATATATTATTATTTTCTTTTCTTTTACATTCCATTTTGCATAAACTCGTGACTCCCTCGAGGTCTCGACTCGGGTTTCGCAATTAATGCGATAATTCCGACCAAGCCTCGACGGAACATTTCGACCCTCTCGATACTCACATTTAGATTTAGGATTTGCATTCATTTAGATACATCCAAAACGCGATAGAATTTAGGGTTAATTTAGGAAATTTGATTAAACCTCGCAACTAGCCTCGGCTAGGTTGAAAGGGTGCCTTAGGCGCAAGCCTTTGCCTTCCCTTTCTTCAAATGTGACTCCCTGAACCTTTTTCTCTCGTTTTTTCGTAGACAGGAGTCGAAAAAGGGTTTTAAAATGTTTTTTTTAATTTTATTTTATTTTTATTAAACGATTTTTCGGGTGACTTGGTACACCCTAACTCAGTACCAAGTGGCGACTCCATTTTAAAAATAAAACCCTTTTTCAAAAAAATTATTTGGCCAAACCTGTCGCATTTTTAGTCCCGGCCTTGTTTTCTTTTAAAATATCATTTTTCTTAAAATACACTTTTTTACTAAAATTTAATTTTTCACACACGTGCACGGTTTTTCCCAAAACTTGCTTTGTTAAAAAGGGTCTTGGACTGGACCGTCTTTTTGGGACGCGACAGGCAGCGACCCCACTTAGCACACTTTTTACTTTTACGATTTTCGGACGTGACAGTTAGGATTTGCATTCATTTAGAGACATCCAGAATGCGATAGAACTTAGGGTTAATTTAGAAAATTTTGATTAAACCTCGCAACTAGCCTCAGCTAGGTTGAAAGGGTGCCTTAGGCACAAGCCTTTGCCTTCCCTTTCTTCAAATATGACTCCTGAACTTTTTTCTCTCGTTTTTTGTAGACCGGAGTCGAAAAAGGGTTTTAAATGATTTTTCTAAAATTTTTATTTTTGTGTTGTTAAATGATTTTTCGGGTGACTTGGTACACCCTAACTCAATACCAAGTTGCGACTCCATTTTTTTTAAAATAAAACCCTTTTTCAAAAATTATTTGGCCAAATCTGTCGCACTTTTAGTCCCGGCCTTGTTTTCTTTTAAAATACCATTTTTCTTAAAATACACTTTTTCTACTAAAATTTGATTTTTCTCACACACGCACGATTTTTCCAATAACCTTTATTTTCGAAAGGGTCACCGAGACCGAACCGTCTTTTCGGAACGCTACAATCAATGACCCCACTAGCACCCTTTCCTTTTACGATTTTTAGGACGCAACAGCTACCTTTGTTGTCCTTGATTTTTCCAAGAAAAATTGGGGTGGTTCCTCCATCTTGGATTATAGGTACTGTTGTAGGAGTTACCTTGAGGTAGCAGTGTATTGCCCATGTAGTTCACTTGCTCATTGGGTTGCTCCAATGCACCAATTGCCTTGCATTATTGGTCACCAAATCCACCCCCACAATTATTACATTGCATCCACTGGCATTGTCTTTGTGCAACTGACATGACATCTATCTTCTTACTCAAGGTTTCCACTTGAGCTACTAAGGCAGTGATCACATCAATATTATAGACACCAACTGGCTTTATTTACCTTGAACGATTAGGTTGCCACTAATAGCTATTAGTGGCCATATTCTCAATTAGCTCTCAGGCTGCCTCGGGTGTCTTACTATTTAACGTGCCTCCAGCTGCTGCATCGATCATTTGTCTTGTTCCCAGGTTTAATCTGTTATAAAAAATCCACACTTGGATCCACGTCGATAACCCATGGTGAGGGCACTTTCTAAGTGACTCCTTGAATCTTTCCTAGGTATCATATAGGATCTCAGTTTCAAGTTGGGCAAAAGAGGAAATGTCATTCCTTATCTTGGCAGTTTTGGCAAATGGAAAGTATTTTTACAGAAACTTCTCCGCCATCTGATCCCAAGTGATGATAGATCCTCGTGGTAGAGAACTCAGCCAATATTTTGCCCGGCTCCTTAATGAGAATGAGAATAGTCACAGCCTTATTGCATCATCAGTCGCCTCGTTGATTTTAAAAGTATCACAAATTTCTAGGACATTTGCAAGGTGGGATTTGGGGTCCTCATTGGGCAGGTCATCAAATTGAACGAACTGCTACACCATTTGTATGACATTTGGCTTTATTTCAAAATTGTTCGCAGCAACAGGCGGCCAGCCTATACTTACTCCATCCTCTTAGTGATGGCCTCGCATAATCTGACATAGTTATCTGCTGAGGTTGCTGCTCTTGAACATCCAAACGATGATGTCGGTTCTCATCGAAAAGGGAATTTTGTTGAACATAAGGAGGAGGGGGGTTGATATTATGTTCCTCTGCCATCTCAACTTCAAATTAGTATTCGTGTTCGATCTTCTCTGCTTTCTAAAAAGCCTTTCCCTCAGAGCTTGACGAAATATCCTATCAACTTTTGGGTCAAATCTCAGTAGAGTAGAAGCGCTGCTTCTAGTCATGCACTAAAACAAGACCTACAATCGCAGTGTAATGAAACAAATTAAATCAAAAGAACAATAAACTAAATATGAAAAAGAAAATAAAACAACTATAAAAGAAATAATGGCTAGATTAATAAACTCCAAAATTTCCTAATATTGCAAGTCTCCGGTAACGGCGCCAAAAACTTGATATTCGCTCACTACACTATAGATATTATAGGCAAGTATAACTATCGTTCCGTAGTATAATGGGTAGCGAGTACCAAGTATCGTTCCCATGAAGACTGCAAGTACTAGTATTAACTCTTAATTTATTATCTAACCTAATCAACGAATGAGAGTTTAAACTAGGAAACCTACTAAATACTTAAATTGGAAATAATAGAATCAACAACGCAACAAGGAAAGAAACTAGGAAAATACCAATTGACGCAATTAAGATCAAGATAGAGAGTCCTCCTAGCATTATTATTATGCTTTAATTCTCAATCAATGGACTGCTCAATTTATCTTGACTCTAAAATGCCTTAATTAGGTTCTATTCTTTCTCAAGTGTAGAACCCTAAACACCTTAGTTGATTGATTTGAATCTCTCCTAAATCAAAATCCCAAGAGCATTCTTCATAATTCGATGGACTCTATTATTCAAGTTAGGTTTTAATCTAACCTAGGAAACCTATGTAATCCTATCTCTAACGATCCATGCAAGTCTCTTTATTTACAAGATGATCTAAATCAATTAAGTGATTTCTCAATCTACTCAATTGAAATCTACAATTGAATCAAATGCACGTAATACCCAATTCAATTAAACAATTAAACTCATAAACAAATCAAGTAACAAGAGAAGTTTTCCATTAATTCATCAAATCAAAACATAATAATAGTGTTAGGGTTCAACCCATCTAGATCTAAAACAATCTACTCCATAATAAATAAAGAAGATTCAAAAAACAATAAAGAAGAAATAGAAGAACTCATTCTCATGTGTGTTCTTGAGTATCCCTACTTAATTGTTGCAGATTTCTTCCCTTGTTGATGCAATTCTCTTTTGTCTTCAACCCTAGAGTGAGTTGCTCTATCAAAGTCATGTAAAAGTCCGTGTTTTTTACTCTAAACTACCTATTATAAGTCGATGCATTACCCTAGGGTCCTACTAGAGAGCTACTGCTAAGGCTGTAAACGAACCGAGCTGTTCGCGAACACAGCTCGGCTCGGTTCGTGAAAGCTCGAGTTCGACTCATTCATGAAGCTAAACGAACCGAGCTCAAACACAAATTTTGGCTCGTTTATTAAACCAGCGAGCTCGAGCTCGCTCGTTTAATAAACGAACAAGAATTCGAGCATGAGATACTCGGCTCGGCTCGACTCGAATAACACTTTTACACTTATTTGAACTGAGCTATTCGCGAACAAAGCTCGACTCGGCTCGTGAAAACTCGAGTTCGGCTCGTTTGTATAACTAAACGAGCCGAGCTCGAACACAAATTTGAGCTCGTTTAATAAACGAGCTCGACTCGGCTCGGCTCGTTTATTAAACGAGCACAAGCCCGGACCGGCAATACTCGGCTCGGCTCGGTTCGTTTACAGCTCTAGCTGCTGCTTCAATAATGAGAAAACCCTATTAAAATCTTGCAGTTTCACAACAGACCGTAATTTCTGAACGTATCCGCGCCTGCCATCCGCCCGCGGATAAGCGGCGTGGATATGGTCAAAAACTTTCTTCTTATTTTCTTTTCTCCTGCTGACCTTCTGTCCCTATCCACGTGCAGATAGACAGCGCGAATAGGGTCAGAAGCTTTCTTCTTTCTTTTTCTTCTACTCCAATATTTCTATTCCTAATCGCGCCCATTACTCGCGCGCAAATATAGGCGCAGATAAGAACAAAAATGATTTCTTCTCCTTTTTGCGGCTCTCAACTGGATATCCAACTTTATCTCGTTCTTTGCCTCAATCCTACAGTTGACAAATATACCATGACCACCCGAAATTGTCCAATTTGAAGACAAAAGAGTGAAAACTCCTAGGAAATTACAAAATAATATAGAAATGAATAAAAACCACACACTTAGAACATTTGACATAAAAAACAAAGGAAAATTAACGGTTTAACAAGGAAAACACACTTAAAGACTCTCCTAACCTAACCTAAACACTACTAAATAATTGACAACTTTGGCACTTATCAATCTCACACACACCTCCTTTTTCGTCTATCTATGTGATGTATGGTTTACTTATCTTTGCTTTATTCAACGGTGCTTGCATTTGGGGAGGGCGGTCAGTCACCTTTTAGAGCCTTTTGCATGTTAGCATTACTATTCCCTCATCTCATACGAAGCACTTCATGCATGCTTCGATATATTTTTATCCTTTTTCTCTTTTTAGTGGTTATCACCCACCCAGCCCTTTAAGACTAGGATCGATTTGCCTAGACATGTAGCCATCGCATTTGTGCATGTAGTGTGTGTCTAAGGGATCACTTGAACCATTGGCCTGGGACCCTTAGAATTGATAGACTTGTTACTTTCGGGTCCCTCAGTCTGAAGGTTTGGAAACCGAAACTTTATCGAGTCTAGATGCATTAGTGAACCCAACCTCATGCATTCATGTAGAATAACCTAAGACAGAGTTAGCCTTACACTATCAGGTACACCAGGCACGAGAGGAGGGAATTCACTCCCTTTATTTTTCTTTTTATGCCACTTGCTACTGTGTATGTGTGCCATTTGTTTGGTCAATGTGTTATATGTTATATGTTGAATAAACTAATGTACTCTCTTTCTTTTTTTGATTGCATTCACAACCATAGAATAAAGACTGGCATGGTGCTCACATAGGAAGCCAACCCTCTTTTTAGCACGTTTATATTTTCATCTCACAGCTAATTTCTTCGAGAAGGATGGAAATAGGATTTTCATAAATTTTACAAATGTCATTTGGTTGCAAACAAATACCTAAGGGTTCAATCGTTGTTAATTTTTAAAATCTCAAAAAATTTGATTTTTTTTTTACTTGTATGTTCTTTGACTCAGAGTCATAATTTTTTATCTTTTTCAGAGCTTTTTCGTCCATATTGTACCTATCATTTTTGTCCCAACTAATTTTTCTCAAAACCAATAAATATAACCAAGAGGGTAAATTTTTGTACAGCTCATGTTCATTTTTTTTTTCAAATAAATTATACGTCATTTTTGCCTTATCTCCCACCCTCTCGTCCCACACTGCACAAAAAGGGATTTTAACAAGTATTTCATTCTATTTTTAAAAACTGGCATTTTTTACTTATATAATCCTAAACGGTGTTGTAATTTTTTACTTTCTTTCAGTGTTGTACATTACAGCCTTATGGAGGCTCAATTTTTCAAATTAAGTAAATTAAGTCAATAATTTTTTTGTATAGTTCATGTTCCATTCTACATCATTGTTAGATCAAAATTTAGGACTTTTTTTTCAAAATTTTGAATTTTTGCATATTTTAATCTGCTTTAATACATTGGCATCATGCATAAACTCTAGAGGGAACGCCATTTCAGGAATCTGATTATACAAGAGACGTCCTTTTGTTTTGGGTACATAATCCTAAAAAGACATGCACATTTATATTTTTAGTACCATCCTAGCGAGTGAGACCTTACATAAGGTAGTAAGAGCAGAATGGAGGCATTTTCTTCCTAGTGGATCTGACCCATCTTCATTTAAAAAGGGTGTCTCACCGTAAAGGATTGCATTTCATGTTAGACCTACCCTTGGCGTAATAAAGGCTCCCCTTAGGACATGCATCCGTTTTTATTTTCACTTATACTGATTTTGATTTTTTTTCATTTTTACAAGTCCTCCAATGGAAGTAGCAAAATTGGGGAAGACATCAGATGCATATTCAGTTTTTACTTTCAAGTATTTTTAAATCATAGTTCAATTCCAGTGAAGCGTTATATACTCGACATTTATGATGCCATAAAAGCACAAGTGCTCTTTTTGAATTATCCAAAGGGTCATGGGAAAACCAATTTTTAGAATTGATAGTGCCTAGGGCTTAGATAGATGAGTTTGACTAGGATAAGCAGTGTGATAAATGAATTGTATTCCATAACTAGACAATTGTTCATTTTTAGATATAATAAGAATAAGAATAATTTGAATGCTAATAAATGTACTACTTCTATAAATTTAAGATTGCCTATATTTAGAATTCTTTCTCAAATGAAGCACTAAACAAGCTATTTTCTCACAATTATTTGTGGCATTCGACTTTCCCTTCATGTTTTGCACTTAGCTTTTGAAAAGAATTTTTTTTTCAAATCTTTTTGTTATATTTAGCAAATAATCTTTTGATGAGGCCTCGAAATAAATTGCATCTTTCTCAAAACCCAATGCTAGGTTTGTCGAATTATAAGGTTTTCTCTTTTTTTATGAGTTAATGCAAGTTAAAAGAAAAAAATATTTTCTTGTATTATTTAGATGGTCAAAAAATAAAAACGCCTATGATCTTTGGATGTCATCTTACTTGAAGTTGATGATTGCCACTTCGATATCCCTCTAGATTTTGAAATAGCACAAAGTGCTAGTGAATGACTAGAGTGATACTAGAAAGGGATCTGGATTCCGTGTTAAGAATTTTCAACGATACAAAAGGAAATTCAAACTTAACCTAGAAGAGACAAAAGCTACAAACATTGGTACTAAGACATCGGTTAAGGAGTTAAGTCAGACGTACTTTCACCCCGAAGACCGTGGAAATGTTGAGCAAGCTTTACAATGTATGTTGGAGGATTCAAGCACAACAAAATGAGCGGATCTGTAGAGGACACAACTTCAACCAATTCACAATGGAAATTTTATTTTTTCATATCCACATTTTCTTGTTTACATTTAGATTGTATTCTATAGGTTAAATGTAGGGAAAATAGGGTGATGTTGTGTGTTAATGAGTTAATGTTAGCAACCGTGATTTTTTCTAATTCCCCTACTCGTTGAATCACTTTATGTGATCTGACAAATGCTTTCTTTAAGTACTAAGAAATGATTATTATGTGATTAGAAATTTTGTTCTTAGAGAAAGTATATCTTATAAAATGGTCAGAATTATGTCTAAATTTTGCATGTTTGATGAAGATTTCTTTCATTTACTTAATTTCACATCTTAAATGTTGATTATAGTCAATTAGTCCAATTATTTAATCTTTGACGTAACATCTATCATGAGGGATTTTTATACTAAAAAAAAAAAGAAAAAAAGAAGAAGAGAAGAGAAGAAAATGAATGAAGGAAAATCAAAAGAATGATGTGATTTTTTACACTCCAATGGTTCTTGTGCTTAGTAATCGGGAGTCTTCATCCCAAAATATCGAGTTTCGTGTCAAAGGGTACTTGAATTATGAGTAATGTATTGCAAATTCGAGCAAATAAATTGTTGAGTAACCAGTTATCTTCATCCAACCAATGTCGATTCTTGCATAAAAAGGCAATTTTATTTCTCAAATATAGTTTTGCTATTTGCTTAAAGATTTTGAGGTTTGAGTAACCAGGAACCTTCATAACCAATGTCGGTTTTCGCGTCAAAAGACACTCTCATATTTTCAATGATTAGTTCACTATAATAAAATTCCCTCAAGAAAAAATGAAATTGATCATGGACATGTGATACTCTTTGATTGATCGTATGATTCATTTACTTGTGAAATTCTGTACGGCAAAGAATTTAAGTAGAACTAGCTTAATTGTGATATAATTCCTTCTCCTTTACTTGATAATATGAGTATTAAATATAAGACAATAATTTGCATAATTGTTATTTACTTGGTCTTGAGAAGATACATTTTAGAATACACATTCGTGATTTCAATGTTTGAATCATTAGTTAATCTCACATTTTTTCAAATTGTTTGAAGCAAAACATTGATTCAAGTATGGGAGAATTGACAAGTGTCAAAATGATACATTCTGGTATATTTGTTGATTCAAAATTTAGAATTTTTGGATAGAAATGATTTTGATCAAATTAACACACAAGTATTGTGATTTTTGTAGGATAATGACATTTGAATAGAGTTCGAATCAATTGATGCACAATTGCTCTCATCAAAGAGAAAAGGGCTGAAGCATTACTGTGTTCTAGCATAAATGGATGGTCAGATATTCCCCTGAATTATTAATTCAGACACCACAAAAGGAGTTTCTCATTTGATTTAGTAAATTTTCTTTTAAAAATCGTTACAAAATTGAAGGGCCAAAAGCGGGCCTCTTTCTTTTCCTTGTATATTTATTCCCTAGTTTTACCTTTTGAGCCCTCAGGATATGTGATTTTCATTTGACAACACATTTAAAAGCCGTACCCCACATTGGGACAATTTTGTGATAATTTCATCCCATGCTGGGCAAATTTTACTTTGACTAGTGTTTCCAAGAAGAAAAGAAAAGGGAAAAAAGAAAGCCCAAAGAAAGTAATAAAACTAGGACAAATATTTTTGGAAAATGAAAAAAAAAAGATAAGAAATGTCAAAACTGGGGCAAAATTCTTTGTAGAAGCGACATCGAGTTAATTATACCCTTCATGAATTCTACTTTCCAGCTTCAACATTTCCAACATATTACCCGATTCCATTTTAAAAGCCAAGAATGTTACTGACTTCCGTCTGCATTTTGTGATGATTTTGAAAGAAAATTTGTAAATCAAAAGTGAAATATGATGTTAATATATCTATCCCAAGAACATCAATAGAAGTTTGCTTTACTGATGCCAAAATATTTTCCAGTACTAGTTTGTTTTAATAAAAAGGGGTTTTTATCCTACCTACTCCCCTCTTCTGGCTTCATTCCATCTTCTCTATCTTCCGCAACAATCTCTTCCTCGTTGCCCATCTCTACCTCAAAACTCTTCAACTCCTTTTTACTCCTCAATGTAATCGCTTTGGCTTGCTCTCTTGGATTATTATCTGTATTGCCAAGGAGAGCTCCTTGAAGTCTCTCTGAGATGATCTTGGCTATCTGGCCAATTTGATGCTCAAGGTTGTGGATTAAGGCTTGTTGATTGCTTAGGGATATTTTCATTCCTTGCATGCGACTCTCAAAGGAGTTGATATATTTTGTCATCAAATCCTCTAGATTCGATCTCTTCTCTTGTGGAGGTTGTTGCTGATACCCAAGTAGCGGCTGCTGTCTCTGTTGTCCTTGGTTCTCCCAAGAAAATGAGGCTGATTCCTCCACTTTGAGTTGTTTGTATTATTGTAGGGGTTATTCTGCTGCCTCATATACTGGCATTGCTCCTCTACGTGTTCCATACTACCGATTGCCTTGCACTCGTAGTTAATATGACCGCCCCCACACAAGTCACCGATTGCCTTGCACTCGTAGTTAATACTGGCATTGTTCCTCTACACGATTGTCACTGTGTAACTGACATCCCATCTATCTTTTTTGCTCAACACCTCCACACGGGTTGCTAGAGCTATGACCTCATCGACGTCATATACACCAATTGCTCTACTAGTCTTGGAACGTGCAAATTGCTACTGATAGTTGTTTATGGCCATCTCTTCAAATAGCTCTTGGGCTTGCTCCGGTGTCTTATTGGTTCAAGGTGTAAGGTAATAAGGGGAGTAACGCAGCGGAAAATTTAAAAATTTATTACCTTAGCCATGGATCTCTTTGATGTAATCTATACGATTAAAGGGTGTTTAGCACAAATACCTCAAGCATAGAAGGTTTCTATGCTTCAAAGGGCAAGATCCTATTCGATGAAGGTGTTGATCTACCATGAAAAGCCCTCCAAGTGTCGAGCCTCCAACGGTATCCACACGAACATGATCCTTAGGAACCTTTGGGCTTGCTTGCCTTGCCTTTCGAGTGCTAGCTCCCTTGAATGATTCATGAAGAACACAAGAAGAAGAAAGAAGTTGAAACCCTAACAATTAGGGATGGAGGTGTGGCGTTTTTCTTGGAGAGAAAAACGCCACCAAGCTCTCAATTTTTCTCTCTCTAAATTTTGTGTTATGTTTCATCAATCTTTCAAGAGTCAAGGCATGGACTTATTTATAGATGTAGTATCCTAGTCTTTAAGGAAACAAGAGAAATTGGAAACCAAGAAGGTTTAGGAAGCTTACCTTAAGCTAATCCTATTCTTTTAGGAAACCAATTCCAAAAGGAAACCAAATAGCTTCTTAATTCCTTTTAGGAAACTAATTTCCATCAAGATTTAGAATATTTATAATTAAGTCCTTTAAGTTAATTTATCGCATAAATTAACCCCATAAGTATCTTATACTTATCTTAATAACAATTTAACCCAAAGACCATGTTCTTATTGTGTGTGACCCATTAGGTTCCATTCACGTTGGTAATAAGTACAAATTATAACTCTTTAATTAATTAATTAAGAGCCAGATAAATTAACACTTTAATTTATCATTAATTCACTAATTAATTAATTTGCACTTATAGATCATGAGTGGCGTCTAGCAATGCATCATGACCACCCAAGTGAATAGGAAAGTCATATGGTAGACTACACCTATCAATGACAATGTTACCATGTAATTAATATCCTTTCACCACACTATATCCCAATTAGTCTAAGAGTGTAGTGCGCACTCTTTAAATGACTAATTAATGATTTCTTGTTCCCGAAATACAACTTTCATAAAAGTATAACCTTGAAACTCTTTCAAGTCATACTTTCACTTTTGCGCAAAAGATTCTTTAAGTCATATTTCAACAAGTGGCCAATCCGGGATATACTCTCCTATAATAAGGAGTGGTGAATTCTATATTGATTACTCACCATCCTTCCATGCTTCATACTATACCCAATCTCTACCGTATGGGCTACTCTTTTACGAGCACCGAGCAATAGAGTCAAAGCATAGCAATCCACACTCAAGATACTATGGTAATCTCAAGTCTAAGGATCACTTACACCATTGCCATTAAGAGTATAATTTATAAGCACTATGAATAGTAACTCTTGGCGGATCAATCCAATGTACTTGTTCTCTAACAAGCATCCACATACCAGCTTAGGTGTCGCACACCATAGTTGACGAGCTCAACTACTACTTACCCTGAATAGAGGCAAAGTATGTGCTAGTCTTTCCATATTAATGATGTCCAATCTCATTAATACTACGACTAGGGATATTTAAGAATATAACTTAATGTGTAATAAGAGTCTCATCATTGTAACTCTTACAATCTCTTATACACAGTTAATATTCTATGGACTTCATCAAATAAACTAGTAATATAAATAACAAGTATTAAATGACAAAGAAAATGCCACATATATAAGTATAACATGAAATAAGCGTAATAAAAAATCCCAAAAACCAACTTGGTTTTAGGGCATACACTAACACAAGGTCCCCCTTATTGCTACGTTAATCATTTGTCTAGTGGGTTGAGCCCGCTGTAAAATATCTGGACTTGTAGCCAGGTGGGTAACCAATGATGTGGACACTTTCTCAAGAGCTTCTTAAATTGCGCCCAAATGTCATGCAATGTCTCTCACTCGATTTGGGAAAATGAGGATATGTCGTTCCTCATTTTTGCAGTCTTGGCAGGTGGAAAGTACTTTGTTAAAAATTTCTCCACCATTTGGTCCTAGGTAGTTATGAACCCCCGTGGCAAGGAGCTCAACCATTGCTTCGCTTGGCTTCTTAGTGAGAAGGGAAACAACCTCAAGTGCATAGTATCATCCGAAGCTCCATTCATATTAAAGGTATCAAAGATCTTCAAGAAACCTGCCATATGGGCGTTCGGGTCTTCATCAAGCAAGTCGTCAAATTTACAAACTATTGGAACATTTGAATGACGTTCGGCTTGGTCTCAAAGTTATTAGCAGTTACCCACGGTCGTGCTATGCTAGACTCTGTACTAGTCAAGAGGGGTCTAGCATAATTGAACATGGTCCTTTGCCTCTCCTGCTACTATTGTTGTTATTGTACATTGAGCGGGTTGAGTGGATTCTCGTCGAATAGGGGATTTTGAATGTGAGCTGGGGGTTATTCTCCTTAGCCATCTATTCTTGCTCTTGATCTATCTTCTCTCCCCTCTACAAAAGCCTCTCCCTGAGAGCTCAACGGAATGTTCTTTCAACCTCTAGATCAAAAATCAATGGAGTTGAACTGCTACTCCTGGTAATACACTAGATTAAAACCTGTAATAGCAGTGCAAACCAACCAAATTAACAAAAATAAAAGCAATAAGTAAAAATGAAAGAATTATAAATAAAAAAGCAATGACTAGATTAATAAATCTAGAGCTTTCCTAATATCACCTATGTCCCGGCAACGGTGCCAAAATCTTTGTATCCGTTTGGCTTGACTATGGATACTATAGGCAAGTATACCTATCATCCTGTAGTATAGCGTAAATGAAGTACCGAGTGTTGTACCAACAGGGACTTAGCAAGTACTAGTAATGACCCGCACTCTATTATCTAGCCTAAATAATGAAAAGTGTTTAAAACAATAAATAGACTAATTTAATTAAACTAGTGTACGAGAAAGACAAATAATAAACACAAAGAATTGATTGAGAGAAAATGCAACAATTTCTAAAACAAGACTTAGAAGTGGAATCCCCCTAACCCCAATTATCACAATTCAATTTATGTTTAATGGATTAAAAACCCTCAATTGACCCTAAAAAGCCCTTGGTTAAGTTGCAATCTTTATCAAGACAACAACTCCTATCACTAGGTTGATTGAATGGAATCTCTTCCCAAACCAAAACCCCTAGTAGATGCAATCAGATCAATAAATTTTAATTCACAATTAGATTTACACCCAATTTGGGTAAACCTATGGAACTCTATTTCTAGTAATTCATGCAGGTTCCTTCATTTGTGAGTTGTTCTTAAATTAATTGAGTGATTTCTTAATTACCCAATCAAAGTAAACAGTTCAGATTGAATTCGTGCACAAAATCCAATCTAATTCACCAATAAACTCACAAATAAATTAAATAAAGAAAGGATCTTTCCATTGAATAACAAATCAAGTCATGGTAAAAAGGTTAGGGTTCAAATCCTTCTAAGTCTTACACTAAACTACTCCATAACTATAGAAAGAAACTCAATAAACAACAAAGAAAGCACAAGAAAACTCATTCTCATGCAGTGTCCCATTGGATCTCTCTTATTAGTTGCAGAAATTTTCCCTTAGTTGCTACACTTTTTTTCTTCTCTTCAACCCTTGAGTCTTCTCCTCCTATCGTTCCCCCTTCTTTTTACCCTAAAAAGGTCTTTTATATCTACTAATTGTGAGATTTAGGTACTATCAAAATTTGGCAAAATTTACACAAACAAGTGATAAAATTTATAACCTAATACCCCTTTCCGCAAGTGCACGGATCAATTGTAGTAGGAGAAATAGTAGGGTCGATCCCACGAGGAAACATGAATTGCCAAGTACCAAAACTAATCACTTTATTTATTATCTAGACAATTCATCAAATAGGTAGAAGGCAAAATGGAAAACTCAATAACATGTAGTAAAACTAATGGAGAAAATCACAATTACAAATTAAGTTAGGGGTAAGAATCCACTAATGGTCACAAAATATGCAAGAATAAGATTATGCTTGTTATAACATTTAGTTTTACTTAGGAATTCATAGCAACCAAGACTTGCTCTCGCAATAAATTAAGTTACTACTTCAAAATCTCATTCTCATGATAATTCAAACGAAACTAACAAGTATTTTCTATTCTCATAGTGAAACAACTTATGTGTTAGTTCATTCTTGAGCCACAAGCAAGAACAAGATATGTCAAGTTTGATCCTAGCCAAAGCATGTCATTAGCTTCATCCTAATCCTTAGCTTGTAATTAGTTTATGTTGAAGATAAAAGCAAGTATTAGCTTGTAATTAGTTTATGTTGAAGATAAAAGCAAGTAAGAACAAGAACATAATGTATAAACTCATAACAAAGATTGAAAGTAAAGAGACAGAGTTAGAAATTCTCATTTCATAAGCTCAAGTCTTCACTTCCTCCATTCAAGATGAATTGATACAAGTGAAATTCTACCGAGAGTTTCTCTACAAATATTGTGTTTCCTAAAAACAACTAAGAAAAACTAAACTACAACTACTTTAGGAGTGCTCCTCCTACCAAACTTTGGTTTTCATCAAACAAAGCATACATAAATGAACTACAAAGGCATGTAATTATAGGAAAAATCCTAACTCAAGTCCTTGTCCAAGTTGGAGACATAATGATCAAATTTGATTCCTTTTAACTCAAAAGTCTTCCTTGAGCTTTGTGTTATCTTCTAGGGCATTCCAAAGTGCAGCTGGACATTGGAATTATCTCCAAAAGTTGTGTGAACAAGCTGCAAGTTGAACAGACTTGAAATTCTACAAATTGCACTGACCCGCAGATGTGACCCGCAGATTGCTCCCAGAAGATGGTCGAATCAACTTTTCCTCCCAACATAAAAGTTGTAACCCTTTGAGTTAGTGTTCCAACACCATAAGAATCAGGTCATTTGAAGCTTTTGAAGCAAAGATATGGCCAAAATACTGAGAGGTAGTCAGAAGGTCTTTGCAGCACAAATTTACTTCAGTAATTTGGCATTTTGGCTATGAAGATGTGAGAACTGAATTTTAATGTCTTCATAACAAATTTAGAGCATTCTCTTAGCTTCAAAATTCAAGAAGAATCATCAAAATAAAATATTTGTAATTCAATTTATTGTCAAAATACAGAAGTATGTCACTATTGTCGACCCCCAATTTTTTTCAATTCTTCACTTCTATTGCTTCTTTGCACCATATCTTTCATTGGTTATCCCTTTAATACCCTTGAGAATTTTTTGTGATGTTGATCCTTTAATTCCATGGTGAATTTATTGATGAGAATTTCTCAAAAGTTGAGTAAAACAATCCTCCAAGTTTGAATATAAAAGTTATTCCTTTGATCTTCTAATACAATCATTCTTGAATCTACTACGAATGTGGTCATTTGTGTTCCAATTGATCCAGGCTATGATTGAATGTATAAAACCTGCAAGATTGTACAAAGTTTGTGCATTAATTTATTCAAAATATAAATTTTGCTTCAAAACTATAAAAATCCTAATTTTTGAAAATTTCTTCACATGGAAGAAACTTAGTGAAAATGAGCTAACTTTAATAAGAAAAATACTAAAAACTCACTCAAAACACACTAAAATCATATATAAAATACTATACTAAAATAGGTAAAATTATTACTTATCAACTTCTATTATGTTCCTTCAAAACTTGGGTTGGTTCCCTTCAAAATTGCCTTAAGAAAAAGTGAAATTGCAGGTTTTAATGCAGGTGAGCAGTGGCGCATCCTTGTTCACGGATGGATCCTAGGTGAGTGTCTCGTCCAAGCCGTAATGCCATCTATGGCGAGGATGATGCTGTGGCTGGTTGCTGAAAACCTATTGGCCCCAACTACGTCTCCATCCGTAGCGCCGATGATGTTGCGACTGGGGACAGAAACTCATTCTTCCTCAGCCGTGGCTTCTGTTCTCACCTGCGACACCATCCGCGATGTGGATGGGAACAGAAGCTCCTTTTCTCCTTGGCTTCATTCCACGATTATGAGATCTCTTCTTCAACTCATCTTATACTCGAAACGTACTTTTAAATTCGATGAGAAGAGGCGAAAAACCTATAAAAACACAAAAAACAATCCAAATGAGAAATTATCATGCAAATTCACTGAAGAATTCAAAAGAAGAAAAAATAACACTTATTTAATAAAAATTAAAGGAAAAACCAAGCAAAACCTAGCCTAAACACATCTAAAAACCTATCAACTTTGACCATTATCTCTAGACATTTTTCTAAAAGATGACAAATTCCACTAGTACTCTTCCTATCATTATACATCCGGTAAAGTCGGCATTAGAAAATCCTACAAGGTCAAAAGCATGTGATCTAGGATATCATAATCCATAGTCTAATGTGCCTCTAAGATGTCTAAAAATACGTTTAACAGCTAACAAGTGAGACTTCTTAGAACAAGATTGAAACCTAGCACATAGACAAACGACAAACATAATACCGGGTCTATTAGTGGTAAGATAAAAAAACTACCTATCAATCAAAAATCACCAATCACCACATAACAATCATTCATTATCTATTCAACATTAACAATTCATGAAAATAATCAATAATTTTACCCTTTTTTGTTGTTGTTGCCCATGCTATGCCTTGTCTTTCTCGGTGGTGATTCTTCAATCCTACAAAATCAAGAAATAGATTTTGGTATGCTAGTTCCATAGGAGTTAGCACAAGTTTTAACAATCCACATAGCTCATATTTCTTCTAACATAATAATTATTTTTCCATATGTCCTATTTGACAACAAAATTTACACATAATATGAGGATTGTTCACATACATTGGTCTAATGAATCTAACTCTATTCTTTCTATAAAAGGTGAACCTATTAGTACTAAGAATGTTTCTAGTTATATCCTTATCTAGAACTTCTTGCTTTTCTTTTCTAAGAAATTCATTTAGTTCGCTCATTCTCTTTTTCAAGCTCTCTTGTTCACTCTTGATCTTGCTGTAAAAAATAGACTTCTCATCTAATTTCTTTTTCAAATCCTTTAGATTCCAAGCCATGTCTACTCTATTTTTCTTTAACTCATCATTTTCACTTCTCAATCCATTATTTTCTTGCACTAGTCTAGCATTGTCGCATAGCAACGAATTTATTTTCAATTTCAACTCCTTATTCTTGGCATATGAATCTTTCAAGCTACTATGCAATTTGAACACAAAATTCTCAAGATCATCATCATCATCATCATCATTATCACTATTATTTTTATCTATAGATAAGTGATTTGAAGTTACCTCATTGTCACCTATGGCCATGAATGCCATTTGGACTGTTTCTTCTTCTTTTTCTTCAATCTCCCTATCTGAGTTGCATTCATTCCAAGTGATTTGAAAATTGTTGTATCTTTGCCTTCTATATATATACTTTATTTCTTCTACTTTGAAGGACACTCATTCATGTAGTGTCCAAGTTGCCCATACTCAAAGCAATTGTCATTTTGTTTCTTTGAGGCTTTTTGCTTGCCTCTATTTCTTGAGGACATTGATTGATTGACATTGCTTAGGCCTCCTCTTCTAAATCTTCTCTTGTTTTAGAGGAACTTCTTGAAGCTTTTGGTGAGTAAGGCTAGATCATTGTCCTCCATATCCACATCCTCACCATCCATTAAGGAGGAGCCTTCTTCATATTGTGAAGACTTTAGTGCCATATTTTTCTTGACTTTGATCTCTTCTTGCTCTTGAACCATTGATTTTAACTTCAATTCAAATGAGATTAGAGAATTTATAAGAGATTCAATAGGCATAGTATTCAAATTCTTGGCTTTTTCTATAGCCGTAACTTTACTTTCTCATTCCTTTGGCAACGCGTTCAAATTTTTTCTATTCTTCTTACAGAAGGTGTATTTCTTTTGCAATGCCTCAAGATCCTTGATGATATCATTAAAACAACAATGCATTTTGTATATGTTCTTTTGAGGCTCCATTTGGAATGATTCATATCCAGTGACAAGTAAGGCCTTCTTTTATTCCTTAACACTGTCACTACCCTCATGAATATCCTTCAATTTATGCCAAATCTGTTTTGCCATTTAACACCGTTTTACTCTAGTGGACTCATTGGCATCTAAAGCATTGTACAATACATTCATTACCTTGGAATTAAGGGTGAGTTCTTGTCTACCCTTTGGCCTAAGGGTATCAGTAGTAGGATCATCAACACACGCTTGATAAGGACCCTCATTCACAATATACCAAAGCTCAATATCAATGGATTATAAAAAAAATTTCATTTTTCATTCTAGCCTTCCAACAAATATAGTTCACCCCATTGAACATTGGTGGTCTAGTGATAGATAGGCCTTATAAGAATAAAGCATTGTTAGAGGTTGCCAAAGATCTCTCCTAGCTTGAAGAAATTAATAATAATTGTTTTTCCAATGTGGTTTTAGAATGCACCTCATTGAGCTATAAGCTTACCCCTCGTTAAATTTGTCTTCCCTTAGAGGTGCTTAACCCTCGGGAAAGTGTAAGAAGTAAAGAGAGAAAGTTCTATTTTGCTTAAATTTAGCCACTAAATGTATGTAAGTTGGGGCTTAAGAGGCTCGAATGTTATAATTACTTTTGAAGACGTACGTAACATTTAGTATTAAATTATATTTTTGGTATATGACTACTTGTACTATAATCCTAGTGTGAGCCAAGCAGGCATCTCGATCAGGGTTCTGAAGTGAGACCTGGTTGGGGGCGTCACATTTTTCATTCAAACATTTTCTAAAAAAATTTTCTTCTTTTTTTCCTTATTTTGTTAAAAATATTTTTTTGTGATTTGGTACACCAAAATTCCATACCAAGTGGTGACTCTTTTTTCATAAAACCCTTTTTAGACCTTTTGGCCAAAACTATTGCATTTTAAAAGTCTCAACTTTTTTCTTGTTTTTTGTTTTCTTTCCAAAAAAAAAGTAAAAATTGTTTTTCTAAATGCATTTTTTTTAAATCTAGCGTTTTCCTTTTATTTTCAAATTCAGGGTGCAGCATCTAGTCCACTCTCAAATTCTTTAACTTTGAGTTCAAATCTACTATTATGCTTCTTCAAAAATTGATGAAGCAAACATACATGTATAATGCCAAGATGCTCTTTGTTCACCTTAGCACCCTCTAATTAAGGCAAAGAGTTTTATAATTCACTCAATTAACCTCACAAAGCTACACTTGAATGCTACCACCCAACTTTAAATAACACAATTGATCCCCAACACACTTACATCACAAAGACTTACATGAACACACAAACTAGAGTATTTTCTCTTAGAATTACTTTAAAAACACTTGCAATCAATATAGGTAAAGGTTCGACTTCAATTCTATATATATTGGCATTTATAAGGTGAGAAAAGGTGTTAAAATAAACTCTAATGGTCAGTAACAATAAATATGTAAAACTAGAAAAACTAGCTGTTAGGGCGTCAGGACAGTCGAAAGGACAGTCATATCATTGGTCAAACCCTTCTGTAACTTTCTATATATCCTTTAGGGTGGCCATATCGGTGACCGAAGTGGTGGTTGAAAAACGTTAAGATGTCCAAATGGGTGGGCAAACAAATATTGAACCTTACTAGAACTTCCTGTTATTTTTTTACTTTTTTTCTGATGGTTGAACAAGTGGCTGAACGGGTGATTGAAAAGCATTAGGATGGTTGAACAAGTGGCCGAATTGGTATCCAAACATCTATTTTTGCACATTTTCAACATGATTTGATTCACTTTGATGGCTAAGTGTGATGCTATTATGACTTGTTTATTTTTGCAAATATACCACTATACACAACAACTATCGCAGGATAATAATTATTGGTTTATTATCATCAAAATTAGGGAAAACCATAACTTACATAGCATAGCTCATCTAGCTTCTTAAAATACTTGCTTGCAGAATCAATTAATTTAATAAAAAAAGGATTATATAAATGGGAAGACATACTGGAACAATAATTTCAGAGCAGATATGCAAAAAGGAGGGGGTGTGGATGAATAAGGACTAATGCCAATCAAGAATAGGCCGAAAAAGGAGAGTGCCATGTCAACAATAATTTGGATCAAGCAAACTAGCATCATTCCTTAGCCAATGAATTCTTGAAACCTTTACAAAAACTACTAGCACTCCACAGTCATTCAGTATCAAAGCCAACTTTGATGGAGAGAGAAAAAGAGATCAATGGAAAGAGACTTTGATAGAGAGAGCAACGGCTGATGGGTGAGAGAGAGGAGTGGTCGATAAGTTTGGGTTTTGCCTAAAAGAGGAGAGAGAGAAAGGAGGGAATCATTTGAGGGTTATTTAAAACCTCCCAATTTGTTAAAGAATGAGGAAAATTCAAATTTTTAGAGGTTTTTTTTTTATCAAAAGATTCAACAGTTGTACTACCCCAAGTTATAAAAGTGGACGTTCAATTATCCACGTGGGAAAGCATTTTTCCCAAACCACTACTTCTTTCAACTTTTTTGCAAATTTAGCAACCTTTTTAGCTATTACATTTGATTCACTGCTAATTTGTTGGGAATAGCATAATTCAAAAGAGAACTTAAGTACAAAATATTCTCCAAAATGTTTGCTACTTTTGAGTCATTCGTGTCTTGGTTTATTAGCTTCCTCATGAACCTTGGATTTGTTCCTTGAATCACCACATACTTCCATCCTCTATTCAGAGCCAGCATTAAGGCTAACTTTATCATGTTTGCCTCCTCCAAAAATGGTTCCGCTTCTCTTTGTTCTGTTGCAGTCCATACCAACACTGGTTTACTTGAGTGATCATCAACCGTGATATTGTATCCTATCCTCCTTTTTGTTTTATCAATATCAATGCTTGTGTTAATTATGATCCCTGTTCTCCTTTTTGATGCAATTTCTCTCGTCTGTTCTCCTTTCCTGATTCTTGTACTCTTCTCCCTTCAATTTTCTGGTTACTTTTCTCATATTCCATCCATTCTTGATGCTCTCTCAATCACCCTTCCTCTTTCTATTCCCTCTCTTTTCAAAACTCGGCTATTTCTATCTTTCCATATATACCACAATATGTAGGATGAGAGTTCAATATATTTTTGCCCATGGGATCTTTTCCTAGCATTCAACAACTAGCCCCACCTAGCTAAAAGTTGTCTATATTCTTGCAAGCCCTCCTATCTTACTAGAGCTATGTCCCACATTTCTTTAGCATGTCTACATATAAAGAGAGCATGCTCTACATATTCTTCCTTCTTTCCACAGCATTGACATATTGGGTCTCCTTTTCCTATCCTTCTGGTCATCACCCCTTTAACTGGTAAAACATTGTTCAAACATTTCCACACAAAATGCTTTATCTTGTGTTTCATCTTCAAACTCCAAACAGAATTCCAAATCCTATCCTTGCTTCTTGCAATACTTGTTTCACCGTCCTGTGTTTGTTCCTAGCTGGCTTCTTGCTTTTAGTTTCTCACTTCATAACCTAATTTAATAGTATAATTCGCATGCTCAGTGGCTGTCCATACCAACTTTTCTTGTCTGCCCACCATGCTGATTAGAATCCTAGTGATTTTTTCCACTTCCTCCTTGTTGAAAATTTGCTGCAGTAGTTGCCTATTCCAACACCTATCCATTATTAGCTAATCCACCATTTCAATTTGACAATTTGCTGGTCTCAAAGAGTGAATTTTGCCATCAGAATTAAAAGGTATCCACCTATCAGCCCACACATTCACTGTTTTGCCATCCCCAACTTTCTTTAAAGATCTATAATCGATTAAACTCCTGGCTATCTACAAACTTTGCTAGAACCATGAAAATCTTTTAGGAGGCACTGTATCCATGATATTTCCATTCCTGCAGTATTTAGCTTTCAAAACTTTACTTACTAGCAAATTTGGTTGGGTAATGATTTTCCAAATTTGCTTAGTTAGTAAAGCTATATTGAAATTCTAAATGTCTTTGAAAGCTAATCCTTCTTTACTCTTCAAATTTGTCAATTTATTCCAGCAAACCCAATGCATCTTCCTTTCACCATCGGAGCCACCTCCCCAGAAATTAGACATACTGTTTGACAACCCAAAACATAAAATGACGTAATTTGGGAGTGATTAAAGTACTAACTTTAAGAGTACTTCTTTCCCACTTAGACTCAGCAACTTGCCCTTCCAACCACGTAATCTCTTTTTGACTCTATCTGTGATGTATCCAAAGACCTACTTCTTTGATTTGGTCATAACATTGGAAGTCATACATATTTTCCTTGGGTGATTGGCTGCACTCCTCTAAGTTCAGCACACACTGAATTTTTTTGCTCCTCTCCTACGTTTTTGCTAAAAAGAACTTGGGTTTTGTCCATGTTAGTTTGCTGCCCTGACACACTTTCATATGTTGCTATCTAACTTCCTGCAATGAAGCTTTACAAAAGATAAGGGAGTCATCAGCAAAAAGAAAATGATATAGAGTTGGTCCTGTTAGAGGATGTGTTTGGTGAATTTGGGCCATGGAATTGGAATTGAAGGCTTCAATTCCAATTCAGTTGTTTTGAGTAGTATGTGTGATTGTGGGATTGAAATTCTATAGAATCCAATCCCATGATTTCAATTCTAATTTCTCACTCTACCCTTTACCATTCCACTTTACAATCCCAATTTTGAAACACGGCCCCCTAAAAACCAACCCCTAAACAAAACTTGTGTTTTATTCCTCTTTCTTTGCCTCATCCTTTCTCTCTCCATCCACGACCTCTGCCTCTACCTCTTCCACCTTCGACTTCGGCTTTGTCTGCTGCTCTCCTCAACCTCCTTCACCTCCGTTGATTTTATTTTGTTTGTTTGGTTATGTTAGTGTTCTTTCTTTTACCTCTTTATGATTTACTAGTGATTAGTTGTAAATTTTTTTGACTTAATTAGTAGTTGAGTTATCAAGTTATCAAGTTGTTGAGCCACATTTTGAAAAGGGAGAAAAATAAATGAGAGAGAAAAAGTGGTTTTTCAAAAAAAAAAAAGCTTTTAGAAAACAATTTTTACTTGTTTAAAAATAAAACAAGAAAAAGGCCAAGACTTTTGCAATTGTGACAGTTTTGATAAAAACCAAAGTCTAAAAAGGGTTTTTATAAATGAAAGGGAGTCGCCATATTGAGTTTTTGTGCACCAAGTCACCAGAAAATATTTTATTATAATATGTAAGAAAATCAAAAATGATTTCTTTGGAAAATTTTTTCAAAAATAATGTAAGAAAAATGAGAAAACCCTTTTTAGACAACTCTAGATCTTTGAAACAAGAGAAAAAAGAGTTCGAGAGTCACAATTGAAGAAAGAGAAGGCAAAAGTTTACACCTAAGGCACCCTTTCAACCTAACCGAGACTAGTTGCGAGGTTTAGTCAAAATTTTTCTAATATAACCCTAAGATTTTATCACATTTGGGCGCGCTACATGAATGCAAAACTTATACCTAAAAAGAGATATCGTTAAGGGGCAAAATGTACATTCAAAATTTAATTGGAATAAACACATTAATTGCGTAACCTAAAATGAGACCTCGAAAGAGTCACGAGTTATGCAAAAATGAAATGAAAAAGTGAAAAATAAAATATAAATATAAGTAATCCAAGAAAGGGAACGCAACATAATGGGTACAGGAAACTAAGACTCATAACATGATGTTCCTTCATATAGAGGATAGATAGTGTGTTAAGGCTATGAAAGCCATACTCACCTATTTCCCATGTTCGAAAGGTGATTCTTTTTAATCTAAACAAGCAAATGACCTATGTCGCACCCCGAAAAATCGCACGAGTCAGTCCGTGACTGTTGCGCCCCAAAAAAGCAGTCCGATCTGATGACCCTTTTCAAAAAGAAAGTTTTTAGAAAAAACTGTGCGTGTGTGAGAAAAGTTGAGTTTTTAGTGAAAAAGTGTTATTTAGAAAAAATGATATTTTAAAATAAAATAAGGCCGGAACTAAAAGTGCAACAGTTTTAGCCAACTAATTTTGGAAAAGGGTTTTATTTTAAAAAATAGAGTCACCACTTGGTATTGAGTTGGGGTGTACCAAGTCACCCAAAAAATCATTTAACAAAACAAAACACAAAAATTTTAAAAAAAAATTAAAAACCGTTTTCGACTTCATCTACGAAAAATGAGAGAAAAAGGTCCAGAAGTCACATTTGAAGGAAAGGAAGGCAAAGGCTCACGCCTAAGGCATACTTTCTACCTAGCCGAGATTAGTTGCAAAGTTTAATCACAATTTCCTAAAACAACCCTAAAACTCTATCGTGTTTGGATGTGTCTAAATGGATGCAAATCCTAATCCTAATCCTAATGTGGTATTGAGAGGGTTAAAATGTCCCATCGAGATCAAGACTTGATCGAGAATATTGCATTAATTGCAAAGCTCGAAATGAGAGTCCAAGGGAATCACGAGTGTGATGCAGAATGAATGCAAAAGAATAAGGAAAATAGTATAGATAGTAACTGATCAAGGAAAATGGGAATGCAACATAATGGGTACGGGGGACTAAAACTCGTGACTAACTGTTCCTACTCACGGAGGGGAAAATGACATGTTAAGCCATCGATTCCCACGTAAGTAGACAACAATTTATAGTTGAATCACACAGATGACCTAAGATTCTAAGTGAAATGCAACCTAAATGTCATGCATTGAATATTTGTCAAAAATAGATAATAGATAATAAAATATAAACAAACATTATGCAAGAATGAAAAAAAAAAAGCCTAGAAAAGAGAAATAGTGTGTGAAATGATATGAAATGCACACAAGGTGTGAAACTAGTACTAAAATGACCTAAAGGTCTAGCATTGGACTAATCCTTTTTAGAAATTCCCACTAGCATTGGACTAGCAGGGAAGTGGTAAGACCACGATTAGCGTTGGACTAGTGTGGTAACGAAATAACAAAATTAACAAAACATGAATCAAAATAATAAAACATGTATCGAAAGCAAATAAATATATAAAGACATATAAGAGCACATAGGAGCACATAACGCGTAAACAGGATAATCTAGACACAAAAATCCTAATGAAAACGGTAAAAACAAATAGGCACACAAGCACACAAAAGCACATAAGTCCTAACTATTATACCGGAGGGATTAGCCACAATTTAAGGGGGCAAAGAGTAAAAATGACCTATCTATTATACTGCTATCTAAATACAAAGTTTTTTCTATATATATATAAGAAACGTAATCTAACTATTACATTGGCTATCAAAGTACAAAATCATGTGAAATAGTAAAATCTGACCATCTATTACATTTTTCACCAAATAACAAAATTTAAAACGAAATAGCATAAAATAGATAAATAAGTAAAGTATGTAAAAATAAGAAACACATGAAGAAAATGTATAAGAAAATCACATTAGAGCACATAAAGAGAAATTAACAAGAAATAGAAGTAACTCTTTTGAAAACCCGGTATAAATACTATTAAAATGAACAAACAAGTCAAGGTACCACTATTTAATGCAATAAATCACAAGACATAAAATTCTAACAAATTAGGAGTAGAAATGAAAATTCTAGTAAATGTAAAAATGAAAATTCTATTAAACTAAGGGCTTGAAAAACAAATTCAAACAAACTTAAGGGGTGAAATCGAAACTTCAACTAACCAAGGAGCAAAATAGAGAATTAAGACAAAATATGGGTTAAAACAATAAATTCAACAAGTGTGGGACATGATTGCAATTATAGAACTTAATTGAAAGAAAATAATATCTAGGGGGGGTCAATCAATAATTATTAGGGCCTCAATCGCATAAAGCAATAAATCTGTAAGGGCAATATTGACAATACAAAAGAAAATAAGGGCTTTAACATAAATATTATTTTGTGAAGGAATAAGTAAACTAAACTAGATTAGTTATATAAAACTACTAAATCCACTAAATAGTTAACAAACTAAGCTAAAATAAAACCAAATCACAGCTAATTAAGAAATTACTAAACTAAAAAAACTAAAAATCATAAAAACCAAATCCCTAAACTCCCTTCACAAAATCATTTTTTCTTCTTCCTCCAAAATTTCCTCTCTCTATCTTCACTAGATTTTCCTTTTCATTTTTTCTTTCTATTGTCTCTCCCACTCGAATCTCTCTCTTCTTTTTCTTCTTTGTTTCTCTAGATTCTTTTCTTTCTTTTTTTTTTTCTCTCTAGTTATTGCTCTTCTCCTTTTCCAACCTTCTCTTCGTTCTTCTCCCATCGAAGAAGTTCTTTCCCCAAAATTTCCTAAAGTCTCCTCTCTTTTGTTTTTGTTCTCTCTCTCTCTCTCTCACACATCTTCTTCTTCTTTTTTTCTCCATATTCTTTTCTTTCTTTTTTTCTTCTCTCTAGTTCTCTCTTCTCCTTCTCTAGCCTTCTCTCCATTCTTCTCCCACCGAAGAAGTTCTTTCCCTAAAATTTCCTAAACTCTCCTCTCTTTCCTTTTTGTTCTCTCTTTCTCTCTCTCTCTCTCTCATCCCCTTTTTCTTCGTTCTTTCGGTCTCCTCTACCACCAAAATTCTCCCTCTCTAAATTCACTGAATTTACTCCCCAAATCACTCAAGCTATCACAAACACCATTAACATTTATAGCTAGAAATCACACACTCAGTATTATCTAAAGAAAATTGATAGAAGTTTCAAGCACTTCACATGGTTGGAGGGTGCAAGAATGGAGGTGATTGAGCCTACGGTGCTAATGGTTGACAATTGTGCTTGGTTATTGCGTGTTGTGAGATAGAGGAGTTGAATCGGTGGTTGAGCAAAGTTGATTCTGGATGGTGGTGGCGAATTCAAGAAAGTTGGAGGAATAGGCGGTTTGAGGCTATTGTGGTTTCAGGTGGTGTAGCCATGGGTTTAGGCCGACGTATCAGGTGTTGCTGATGTGAATTGGTGGTGGTAGGAGGCCAGATGACTGATTGGCTATGATAGAGCTGATTTCTGGTTTTTATTTGGGATTTCGGTTCGTGGGATAATAAGGGAGGCGATTGATGATGGTGAGGTTTGTAGCTTTTGTAGGTTGTGGGGGGTGGTTGTGAGTTGATATTGGGAAGCGATAGTTGGCTCGATGGCAGGCAGTAGGAAGGTTTATTTGGCATGTTTGTGAGGTTGTTAGGCTGATGAATATGGTCATTTTTTGATGATTTTCACCGTTTGATTGGGATGTTTGTTGGTTTTTTATAAAGTTATGTGGAGAGAAAAGGCGATAGAGGAGCTGATTTGGGATAGTTGTTGATGGGTTGATTGGTTGGTCAAAGGAGTTGTGGCCGTGAATGGTGACTAATGATGACTATTTCAAGTGGGTTTTGGGAATATTTTGGGTGGTTCACGGTGATGGTGTTGGATGTTTTAGGGGCTAATTTGGATGGGCGGTATGATTGGTGCTTGATTTTGTGGTTTTCTTGCAAATGTTGGGTCATGGTAGAAGGGGGCATTGATGGAGAAAAGGTGAATTAGGGTCTGAGTCTTCTGTGCTGGTGGTGGTAGTCTAGATGAGCGAGGTGGTGGTTGGCGTTGGCTGGTGGTGTTATGGGATGGTAGAAGAGGAAGGTGGAAGAACTTGTGATGAGTGATAATAATGATCTTGAATGGCTAAAAATGGAATCTTCTTTTTGTTCTTATGTTTTCTCACCTTTGATCTTAATATGTGCAAAAAAGGGTGTGTTAGTGCGTACTTTTGATCTTTGTGTGTGCATTTTTGGTGTGTTAGTGTGTGCCTTTTGATATGAATATGTGTATGTGTAGTGTGTTGGTGTGTGTGCAGGAATTAGTGTGTTAAATTAGGTGTGTTGTGTGTGCAAGAATAATAAATGTGTGTATTATTTTTCTTATTAAATTCCTTTAATTAATTTTTTTAATAGGAGTATTTATAAAATCTAGTAGTCTTGGCCTCCAAGAATGCTAAAAAATAACCAAAATGCCACTAGCAATAAAATCTCAATTTTACCTTAGAAATAATTTTTACACAAAAGACTTAAAATTAAAATTAAAAGAAATGTCCTGATTTTTCTAAAAAATACCCAAAAAATTGGAAAGCTCAAAAAAATGTAAATGACAAATTTTATTAAATCACAAAAAATTTCGGTCAAAATACATTAGCGTGTAAAATGACCATTTCGCCCTTGCATATGGTACTTTTAGAAAAAATAGTAGTTGACTCCTAAAAAAATGGACAAAAGTTAAAGAGAGTTTAAAAAACCTACAAAATGAATTTATAACCGAAAATTTCGGGAAAAAGGCATTTAAGAGGTGAAATGACCATTTTACCCTTGTACTGACAAAATATATAGAAAAATAGCTATTGGCCTCAAAAAATTATCAAAAATTAAAAATAAGCTTGAAACCCTAAAAAATGAATTTAAGACTCAAAAATTGATAGAAAATGCGTTCAAAGTGTGAAATGACTATTTTGCCCTTGTACTTAGTATCTACAGAAAAAATAACAATTGTCTCCAAAAAATAAAAAAAAAATTAGAAACATGTCTAAAAACCTGAAAAACAAATTTGAAACTCGAAATGAGCAAAAATGGTGTCGGTGAGGCAAAATGACCATTTTGTCCTTCTGCTGGCGAAATATAGAAAAAGTACTAATTAAACCAGAAAATTCACAAAATTTTAGAAACATTTGTAAAAATGCAAAAATGTACATTTAAAACTCCAAAACTAATAAAAAATATTTACATGCTAAAAATTATTATTTTGACCCCCGGAATAGTTGACTTTGCCTTTTTTGCTCAAAAATCATAATTTGACCCCAAAAATAGAGAAAATGCCCCCAATGTTGGAAAAACAAATGGTGTGTCAAAATTTGGTGTCTATAGCCTATCTAGCATGAAATTCCATATGAAATGCAATTCTAAAGTAATATGATAAGGGAAAATAACATGCAAATGAAAGAAAAGTCCTAAAAATAGAAAAATGCATGTAAGTGAAATGAAATGCATACAAGGGATGAGATTAATGCAAAAGAGGGCTTAAGGGTCTAGTGTTAGACTAACGAGGAAATAAGAATGAACCACAACTAGCGTTGGACGTGTGTGGTGACAATACACATATATTATAATAAAGTAAATAAAAAAATAAATTAAAGCAATAAACATAAATTAAAGCAATGAGCACATAGGAGCAGATAATAGCACATAGGAGCACATAACACAGAAGCATAATTTTTATATGTAAAATCTTAAGGAAAGCGAGTAAAATACATCAGCACATAGAGAGCACACAAAGGCCCTAACTATCACATTGAGGAAGCTTAATTACAATCTAAAAGGGAAAAAGACAAGACAAATAACCTATCTAACCTATCCGAAATACAAAAATTTTTGTTAACTAAATGAAAAATATAATCTATTTTTTACATTAACTATCTAAATACAAATTTTGTTAAATAAAATATCACCTATCTATTACATTTTTTGAATAAATAAAATTAAATTTAAATAAATAACATGACATAAAAAAATGCTCACATGTAAATAAAATAATAAACGCATAAAAGATACATAAAAAAACACATAGAAGCACATAAAGAGAAATTAAAAGGATAATAGAGGTACCTCCCATTTGAAGACTCGGTTTAAATTGCTAATAAAATGAACAAACATGTCAAAAGTACCACTATTTAAATAAATAAAGCATAAAAAATAAATAAATCCTTACAATTTGTGAGGTAAAAAAATGTAAACGGAGCAATATTCTAGGTAGAAAAATGTAAATTCCAACAAACTAAGGGACAAAAATAAAACATAAATTCTGACAAACCTAGAGGGTAAAAATGCAAACTATAACAAGCCAAGGGATAAAAAAAATAAAAATAAAAAATAATAATAAATTACAGCAATCATGGAGAGTAAAAATGTACATTACAGCAATTAAAGAGGGCAAGTGTGAAAACCCTAACTCGGGAATAGTGCCTTAGGGCTTTACTATTCAAATTTTATTATTACATGTCATTTCATGCATATTATTTTGAATTAATTCTAGTTGAGAAAGGTTTTCCAATTTGGAAAAGAAAAATAAGTTTTACGCTAAAACGCTTTTACGTAAAACTGCCCGTTCAACGTTTAAACGAGCATTTTATTTAATGACTTCATTAGTAGACCTTAAACCACCCTTATTTTCAGCCCTAAACCAAGCCATGTGCAGAGGAGACAATTCCCTAATATTACTCCTTGAATTAGGGAATGAAAGACAACTAAACTAGCTTGTTGGATTCATTTGAGCCAAGTTAATTCTTTCAATTTTGGCAGTCAAAATCTTTCCATTTCAGCCCTCATTAAGCTGCCAGCTATAGCTGGAATTTCAGCCCAAAACACTTCATTTGCACTACTCAATCAACACACAAAAACTTTAAGACAAAGCTAGAAACTTAGCAACTCAAAACTTCAAACTAGAATTCAGTTTTCTCCCTCAGATTTCTAGCTGTGAATCAGCAGCCTTGGAGAGGTTGTCCACCAAGAAATTGCTCCTACATCTACCTAATATCTTGGGGTATTTATCTCTTCAACTAACTTGTAGAATTTGAGCTCAAAAATTTCTGTTTTATACTAAAACAGAATCGGATAGACTTGAAGTCTTATTTTCCAGTTTTGGTTTCAGATTTTGCACCTGTTTTGTGGCATGTTTTTACTCCATCTTGCACCATGTATCTTCTGCAATTGTTAGCTCTTTTAATTCTTCATATGATGCCTTATTTGCCCAAAAAAAGTTGGAGGATTTGGTAGATAAATTGGCTAGTGAATTAGCTATCAAATTTGATCTTCAAATCTGGAAATTTCTGGTCTGATCTTCTTATTGTTGGCCAACCCACTTTCCTTCAGGTTCTTGACATTTTTGCATCATTTTTATGTCATTTGATCTTCCAAGAACTTGAATAATTGTATAGTTAGTGTTTATTGCAAGTTAGTCCCTCAATTTAATTGTTTTGCTTGATTAAATTTGGATAGTTTGCAAATGTCCATTAAGTCTTAATAGTGTTTCAAAACCCTAAATCCTAATAGTGTTTCAAAACCCTAAACCCTAAACCCTAATAGTAGTTGTAAACCCTAAACCCAAATAGTAAACCTTAATAGTGATTTTCCAACTTTATACCTAATTAAGTTTCTTTTCTTTTAGAAATTAGTTTTTTATCCGAAACCTTAAAATATTCACTTTAATACTTTTAAACTAAAACTATGTTTATATAAGGTTTAGTTTTGAATTTTACTTATATTATTAAGACTTGGCGTGACTTAATTTGGGGTTTTTAGAATCTAATTTTCCTAAAAAAAGTGCTAAACTCATTTTAGCCATAATTGAACATAAACTTTCAACGTATACACTAACTTAACATATAACCTTCTAGTATGATTCCTTTTACTAACGTTTTGAAAACCTTAGTTAAATTTCTACAAATTTAAGAATTTAACCTTAGAATAGTAACTAAACTTAGTTCTTTTGAACTTCCAGGGTTCCAATCAAATACTTCTCCTTATCCCGAATTCTCGTGAAAATCTCTTGAGGTGAATGTTCCTTTACTTGCGCCTATGAGTGTTTATTTGATTTTCCTACGAGTGTTTATTTGCTTTTCCTATTAGATTCCATGTGCTATTTGCCTTACTTGAAAGCATGAGAATATGATTACAATGGCGAATATGTACTTTATCGTATTCGACCCTAGCTTTCGATTACAAACTATATTTGACTCATTGATCTTAAACTATACTTGACTCATTGATATTAGACCATATAAGTGGTTAGAGGTTATAAGGTGGTGGGTTTAAGGGACTTTAAACTCTCTCCTTACGAATGTAAGTCCTGGACAAGGCATTTCCTAGAGTTGAGCTACCCTATCTTTAGCCCTCGATCATTGAGGACGATCTCACATGGAGTAGTGGTCTTGAGGAGGAAAGGTGAATTAGTGGGATGGAGAATTACCTTGATCATTGGCAAGGACAAAATGAAACGTCCAAGCGCTATTGCCATTTGATCCAAAAACAATGATGTAAATCTTACTTGATTTGAATCACTTGACTTGAATCGTAATTGCATATTTCTCACTTTGGCGAAAGTTTACATTATTCGCCAATGGTTGAAAAGATACTTGTCCTTATACTTGAAATGATATTGAATTGTCCTTCCCGTGGTCGAGTGACTCCCACGGTTGATCCGTATCCTACTTTATCTTTACTTGTCTTTTACATACTTTATCGCTTTGACAAGTTGCTTGTATGTTTGCATGCTTTGGAACCTCATTGAGATTCTAGCTCACCTCCTTTTATTCGTGTTTTCCTTAGCAAGCTCCGATTGACGCGAAGGTTAGTACGAGAGTGAGTACTAGTCACCTAAGTCATTTCTTTTATGTATATTTTGATGTTATACTAGGATTTTATCTTATCTAAATTGAAGTTGTAATAGTTTAGGATTCTATATATTTGTATGGCAACTAGTTTGAAAATATTGCGAATTTACTTATACTTTGAAGTTTAGTTTACCTGTTTATTACTTTAGTGACTTGAGTCCTGGCGAGAGTTAGGCCAGCAGTCTGCTATACCCTTTGGTTCGCCTTAGGGGGAGGTGGGGTTGTCACAGTTGGTATCAGAGCCTAGGCTTGAAAGGAGTCGAATTTAGATGTGTTAGTTAGTTTTAAGTGAAATTTTGGCTAACTCTTTAAGATTGAGATCTTGATTAAGTTTATTCATGTTAAACGTAGATATGGCTGACGAGAGTCAAGGTGAGACATCGGAGGTACGAGATTTTACCGTGATACCCTCGAGGTATCAAAGGCCGAGGTGTAGACCCTTGGCTCGCTATCGCCGTCACTTGGGGCATTTATACTTGTGCTTTTCTCCTGCCCGTAAGATCCGACCTCCTTGTGGATGTTGGAGGATGTACTCTTATCCCGATTATGTGGTAGTCCCACTAATTGAGAAAAATAGAAATTTTGCTCGCACTTCTGTTGCTGCCCATGGGAGCGTCCGTAGCTTGAGAGATGAAGTGGGTCGTTAGGCTCGCCGAATTAGAGAGTTAGAGGTGGAGCTTGTGAGAGGGAGGGAGAAGACTTTGGCTTTGACCCAACAATTTCAGGGGTCCCGTGCTCGACTTACCCGAATAGTTAGACATGTCCGTGATTGTTTAGGCCATGTCCTCCATGAGTGCACACAGATGGTCGAGCGTGTGCTTGGAGAGATCCGAGGTGAGAAGATTCCTGTTGGGTCTGGACCCATGGCACCTGCATCTCTTGAGACCGAGGAGGATCCAGAGAATGAGCCTTGGGAGGAGGAGGATTCTACTAGTTCCGTAAGGAACTAGATTAGGGTTCTAGTTTTTGGTTAAAAGCCTACTTAGGGATTTGTACTTTATCCCCTCATCTTTTGTATGTAAAGCTCCTGTGACATTATCACTTTTGGTACTTGTGTGTACGTTTGCTACTTAAGATGTATATACGACTTTTGTTTTATATATGATGGCCTTTGTTCAAATTTGTGTGTACTTTATGCCATGAATATCTTTACTTGTCTTTTCATTTTATTTACGCCTTTTACTTTACTTTTGCCATTTATTTTCATTCTTATCTTTCTCTTGGGCTAGTTAGTAACTTTTTCTTTGAAACTTCAGAAAATGTCAACTAGTGAACATAGTGGACGTCATACTAGACATAGCCAGGACGCCGAGTCTGAGGCACCTGAACAATTTGGATCCAGGGGTGAGGTAGAAAACCCTATGGTCGCGGTACTTAGTAGAATGACTGATGTGCTCGCTCAGATGGGGAGCCAGCATAACCCTGGACAAGAGTCTAGTAATCCCCACAGGAATCCCATAACCTGTGAAGATGTCGCCTTGGAGCAATTTCAGAAATTTTTCCCTCCTAAGTTCACTGGTGGGCCAGACCCTGAGGTAGCCAAGGGTTGGCTCAAGAGGATAGAGAAAATTTTTGCTGCTTTACAATACCCTTAGGAAAGGTAAGTGATTTTTGTAGTATTTCAGCTGAAAGGACCTGCAACTTATTGGTAGGATCTAGTACATGCCAAGTGGGAGAGGTACCAAACCCCGAGGATTTGGAGAAATTTCGTGCAAGAGTTTAAAGATAAGTACATTCCTTTGCGCGGTCAAGAGAAGCGAGAGGAAGAGTTCCTTCGCTTAAAGCAAGAATTAATGAGTGTAGCTGATTACGAGACCCAATTCTCCAAGTTATCAAAGTACATGCCTAAGATGGTAGTGTCGGATTACAAGCGGAAAAGACGTTTCAGCCAAGGACTTAACGTGGAGCTGCAAGAGTCCTTAGCAACTGCTGCCATGCCCACTTTTGGAGACGCCGTGGAAACGGCTCTAAAGGTCGAGGACACCAAAGCGTTGGTGAAAACCTTCCAATCAAGGAAGAGAGGTACGACTGTAATTGCGCGATCACCTTTTGAGCAAGCCCCAAGCCCTAAAGTTGGAAGAGGAGTTGGGGGTGAAAGATTTCAACAAGATCCACCTGAGAGAGCTAGAGGGGCTCCAATAGGAAGAGGGGCACCTCCGCCAAGTGCCAGATGACAAGAACGTCCCTCAAGAGGCACCCAAGCCCCTGCCTCGCAAGTAATCTGTGGTTATTGTAGGAAGTCGAATCATACCATGGACGAGTGCTGGAGAAGGGCAAAGAAGTGCCTCTACTGTGGAAGCTCCGAACATCAGATAAGTACTTGTCCAGTGAGTCCCGAGAAGAAGGAAGGCGCACCTCTATCCGATAGAAAGGTGACTACCTAAGCTCCAACCAAGAAAAGTGGAAGTAAACCCAAGGTCCCGACTAGGGTCTATGCTATGGATAAGGTAGAAGCGGTGGAATCGTCAGAGGTGGTCGAAGGTACTATTCCTGTCTTCCACCGTTTAGCTAAAATATTGATTAATCCTAGTTCCACGCATTCCTTTGTTAATTCTCAGTTTATGTCTTCTTATTGCTTTGCAACCTAATAGGTTACCCTATGACTTAGTAGTTAAGATACTTACTGGGGATCATTGCCTAGTGACTGACCTCATGTATAAGAATTGCAAGTTTTGGGTAGGTGAGAGGAAGTTAATAGCCGACCTTATATCTCTACCTATTCGAGGTTACGATGTGATTCTAGGGATGGATTGCCTATCTCGATACAATGCCCAAGTAAATTGTCGAACTAAGGTGGTAGAATTCCATATTCCTGGTGAGGCTACTTTAAGGATAGATATTAGAAGAATCGTAACCTCATCTGCCCTTATTTCAGGAATCCAAGCTATGAAGTTGTTATATAGGGGAGCCCATGGATTTCTAGCATATTTAATTAATACCCCGGAGGATAATGTTAGGGTTGAAGACGTACCTGTGGTGAGAGATTTTCCGGATGTCTTTTCGGAAGAATTAAAGTGTATTCCACCTGAGAGGAAAGTGAAATTTGGGATAGAGTTAGTGCCTGGAGTCGCACCTATCTCCAAGACCCCTTACCGTATATATCCTGCCGAGATTAAGGAGCTTAAAATCCAACTCCAAGACCTACTTGAGCGAGACTTCATCCGACCCAATGTATCACCTTGGGAAGCACCTGTATTATTTGTGAAGAAGAAGGATGGAAGTTTAAGGTTGTGCATTGATTACTGATAACTGAATAATGTCACCATTAAAAATAAGTATCCTTTGCCTCATATCGATGAATTATTTGATCAGTTGAAAGGGGCGATAGTTTATTCTAAGATAGACTGAAGGCAAGGGTACTATCAATTGAAGATTAGAAAGAAAAATGTGCCTAAAACGGCGTTTAATACCCGATATGGCCATTTCGAGTTTATAGTGATGCCCTTTGGTTTAACCAATGCTCCATCAGCTTTCATGGACTTAATACATAGGGTTTTCAAGTCCTTATTGGGATCAATTTGTGGTGGTTTTCATAGATGACATCTTGATATTCTTTAAGTCTCTCAAGGATCATAAACGACACTTGAAGATTGTTTTAGGCATTTTAAGGGAGTATAAATTGTTTGCAAAGTTTAGTAAGTATGAATTTTGGAAGGATTAAGTGACTTTCTTAAACCACGTGATATCTAAAGATGGGTTGGTTGTGGATCCATCTAAGGTAAACGCAATTATGAATTAGAAACAACCTGAAAACCCAATTGAGATTAGAAGTTTCTTGGGGTTAGCTGCTTACTACTGGCGATCATTAAAGATTTCTCTTGAATTGCCGGACCGCTTACTAGGTTAACTCAGAAGAATGTGAAGTTTATTTGGGATGAGAAGTGCCATAGAAGTTTTGAGGAACTTAAAAGGTGTTTGACGACTGCGCTAGTTTTAGCTTTGCCTAATGGGAGAGACCTCTTAAGTGTTTATACTGATGCTTCTCGAGAGGGATTAGGTTGTGTTTTGATGCAAGGAAGAAATGTGATAACTTATGCCTCTCGTAAGTTGAAAACTCATGAACAAAACTACTCCACTCATAATTTAGAATTGGCTGCTGTGGTATTTGCACTTAAGAAATGGAGACACTACTTATATGGGGTGACTTTTGAGGTTTTCACAGACTACAAGAGTCTAAAATATCTCTTCTCTCAAAAGGAGTTGAACTTGAGGCAAAGAAGGTGGGTGGAATTCTTAGAAGATTATGATTGTACAATCAATTACCACCCTGGTAAGGCTAATGTGATGGCGGATGCCTTAAGTAGAAAAGTTCAGGTAGCTCATATGACAGTTCGGGAGTGGGAAACATTAAAAAGGATTAGCGAAAACTATCCTCGCTTGGATGGTCTGAAAGTGATATGTAGCTACATTGAAGCTAAGTCAGAGATATTGGATCAAATTAAGGAAACTCAAAGTAAAAACCCTACATTGCAAAAGCGGATAGAAAAGGCTAAGGAATGAGCATAACTTGAGTATAAGGTTGGACCTGAAGGGTTACTAAGATTTCAAAATCGAATCTATGTGCCAAGAGACGAAGGATTTAAAAAGGAAATCTTAGAACAAACTCATCGATCTAAGTATACCGTACATCCTGACAGTACTAAGATGTATCAAAACATGAAGAAGTTGTATTGTTGGGATAACATGAAAAAAGATATAGCTAAGTTTGTACAAACTTGTCTCACTTGCCAATAAGTTAAGGCAGAGCACCAAAAGCCATCAGGTTTGCTACAACCTTTGGAGATTCCAGAGTAGAAATAGAAGAACATAACTATGGATTTTGTGTTGGGATTGCCAAGAACTCAAAAGGGGTATGATGCTATTTTGGTCATAGCTGATCGTTTAACCAACTCCGCTCACTTCTTACCTGTAGCTATGACTTATACTTTGGAAAAATTAGCAAGGTTGTACCTAGATGAAGTGGTTAGACTTCATGGGGTTCCAATGAATATCGTGTCGGATAGAGATTCCTAATTCGTATCTTGTCTCTGGAGGCAGATGCAAGAATCTTTAGGTATCAAGTTAAGCCTTAGTACCGCCTATCATCCCCAGACTGACGGACAATCCGAGAGGACGATCCAAATCTTGGAGGATATGTTAAGATCTTGTGTTTTAGACTTGAAAAAGCTACATGGGAGATAGAGGAAGAAGTGCAAAAGAAATACCCTAAGTTGTTCTAGAAATAAGGTATGAATTTCGAGAACGAAATTCCTTTTAAGGGGGGAAAAGTGTGAAAACCCTAACTCGGGAATAGTGCCTTAGGGCTTTACTATTCAAATTTTATTATTACATGTCATTGCATGCATATTATTTTGAATTAATGCCAGTTGAGAAAGGTTTTCCATTTTGAAAAAAAAAATAAGTTTTACGCTAAAACGCTTTTACTAAAAACTGCCCGTTCGACATTTAAACAGGTATTTTATTTAACAACTTCATTAGTAGATCTTAAACCACTCTTATTTCAACCCTAAAACAAGCCATGTGCAGAGGAGACAATTCCCTAATATTACTCCTTGAATTAGGGAATGAAAGACAACTAAGCTAATTTATTGGATTCATTTGAGCCAAGTTAATTCATTCACCATTTTCTTTCAATTTGGGCAGTTAAAATCTTTCCATTTCTATCCTCATTCAGCCGCCAGTTATAGTTGGAATTTCAGCCCAAAACACTTCATTTGCACAACTCAAACAACACACAAAAACTTTAAGACAAAGCTAGAAACTTAGCAACTCAAAATTTCAAACTAGAATTCAGTTTTCGTCCTCAGATTTCCAGCCGTGAATTAGCAGCCTTGGAGAGGTTTTCCACCAACAAATTGCTCCTACATCTGCCTAATATCTTGGGGTATTTATCTCTTCAACTAACTTGTAGAATTTGAGCTCAAAAATTTCTGTTTTATACTAAAACAGAATCGGACGGACTTGAAGTCTTATTTTCTAGTTTTGGTTTTAGATTTTGCACTTGTTTTGTAGCATGTTTTTATTCCATCTTGCACCATGTATTTTTTGCAATTGTTAGCTCTTTTAATGTTTTATATGATGCCTTAGTTGCCCAAGAAAAGTTGGAGGATTTGGTAGATGAATTGGCTAGTGAATTAGCTATCAAATTTGATCTTCAAATCTAGAAATTTCTGGTCTGATCTTCTTATTGTTGGCCAACCCACTTTCCTTCATGTTCTTGTTGCATCATTTTTATGTCATTTGATCTTTCAAGAACTTGAATATTAGTATAGTTAGTGTTTATTGCAAGTTAGTCCCTCAATTTAATTATTTTACTTGATTAAATTTGGATTGTTTGCAAATGTCCATTAAGTCCTAATAATGTTTCAAAACTCTAAACCCTAATAGTAGTTGTAAACCCTAAACCCTAATAGTAAATCCTAATAGTGATTTTTTAACTTTATACCTAATTAAGTTTCTTTTCTTTTAGAAACTAGTTTTTGATCCGCAACCTTAAAATATTCACTTTAATACTTTTAAACTAAAACTATGTTTATATAAGGTTTAGTTTTGAATTTTACTTATATTATTAAGATTTGGCGTGACTTAATTTGGGGTTTTTAGAATCTAATTTTCCTAGAAAAAGTGCTAAACTCATTTTAGCCATAATTGAACATAAACTTTCAACGTATATACTAAGTTAACATATAACCTTCTAGTATGATTCCTTTTACTAACGTTTTGGAAACCTTAGTTAAATTTCCACAAATTTATGAATTTAACCTTAAACTAGCAACTAAATCTAGTTCTTTTGAACTTCCAGGGTTCCAATCAAATACTTCTCCTTATCCCGAATTCTCGTGAAAATCTCTTGAGGTGAGTGTTCCTTTACTTGCACCTACGAGTGTTTATTTGCTTTTCCTATTAGATTTCATGTGCTATTTGCCTTACTTGAAAGCATGAGAATGTGATTACAATGGCGAATATGTACTCTATCGTATTCGACCCTAGCTTTCGATTACAAACTATATTTGACTCATTGATCTTGAACTATACTTGACTCATTGATATTGGACCATATAAGTGGTTGGAGGTTATAAGGTGGTAGGATTTAGGGACTTTAAACTCTCTCCTTACGAATGTAAGTCCTGAACAAGGCATTTCCTAGGGTTGAACTACCCTATCTTTAGCCCTCGATCATTGAGGACGATCTCACATGGAGTGGTGGTCTTGAGGAGGAAAGGTGAATTGGTAGGATGGAGAATTATCTTGATCATTGGCAAGGACAAAATGAAACGTCCAAGCTCTATTGCAATTTGATCCAAAAACAATGATGTGAATCTTACTTGATTTGAATCACTTGACTTGAATTGTAATTGCATATTTCTCCCTTTAGCGAAAGTTAACATTGTTTGCCAATGGTTGAGAAGATACTTGTCCTTATATTTGAAATGATATTGAACTGTCCTTTCCATGGTCAAGTGACTCCCACGGTTGATCTGTATCCTACTTTATCTTTACTTATCTTTTACATACTTTATCGCTTTGACAAGTTGCTTGTATGTTTGCATGCTTTGGAACCTCATTGAGCTTCTAGCTCACCTCCTTTTATTCTTGTTTTCCTTAGTAGGCTCCGATTGACGCGAAGGTTAGTACGAGAGTGAGTACTAGTTATCTAAGTCATTTCTTTTTATGTATATTTTGATGTTGTACTAGGATTTTATCTTATCTAAGTTGAAGTTACAATAGTTTGGGATTCTATATATTTTTATGGCAACTAATTTGAAAATATTGCGAGTTTACTTATACTTTAAAGTTTAGTTTACGTGTTTATTACTTTAGTGACTTGAGTCTTGGCGAGAGTTAGGCAGGCAGTCCACTAAACCCTCTGATTCGCCTTAGGGGAATGTGGGGCTATCACAGCAAAATGCAATTTCAGCAATATTCAAGGGCAAAAATATAATTTCAACAACCATATCAGCAAGCTTTGGGGGCAAAAAATAATTTCCAGCAATACTTAAAGGGAAAAAATGCAATTTATAGTAAGCTAGAGGGCAAGAACACAAATTCCAGCAAGGTTTAGGGCTTAAATTAAAAAAATACAGCATGTATTTGGACTAAATTGAAAATTTCCAGCTAAGTATGGGGATTTAATGAAAATTCCAGCAACCAACGAGGGGTCAAAATCAAATTTTCAGCAACAATGAGGACTAAATTACAATTTCCAGCAGCATTTTTGGGTAAAAATATGTAATTCCAGCATGTGTGGTGGTCAAAATGCAGTTGTTAATTCCAGGCATAACCATGATAAAGAAAACTGAATGCTTAAAAATATTAATTTATATTTTCAAGTGACCGGCTAACCACAAAAATTAAAAAAAAAATACTAAACTGAAATTAAGATTAAAATGGTTAATAAATAACTAAGTCCACTCAATTAATGACTAAATTAAAAATAAATTAGGACCAAGACACAAGCAAATCAACCACAATTAACTAAATGATAAAGATAAAGCTAAATATATCAAAGGGAACAAGATACTAAAAACAAAGCCACGTGCACATTCGATTTTAATCCAAAGCCGTAAATGATCTGTCTTTGAAATCAAAATTTCAAAGGGATTAAAATCCCATACTGCAACCGAACTTGAAGCCTTCAAATTTAAAGGCTAAATCACCAAATTTCATTCCAAAACACCACCCAAACTTGTATTTCTTTCTTCTGGTAGAAAGTTCCCAAATCTTCAAAACCCAATTCACTAATCCAAACACCTTAATAACCAAAACTTTCCCAGCTTAAGAAAGAAAGAGGGAAATCAAATCGCTTAACCACTAGTTCCAAAATCAAAAGAACATATCTTTCAAAAGCATAAATTCCAAAGTCAAAGCAAATTTACTGAAATCGGAATCACTCAAATCAGTTTATCACCCAAGAATCTCCATATCTTCAAAACCTTAAATTTCCAAATCAAACAACCGAATCCCAATTCTTTCAATCGGTTTCTCTCAAACAACTAAAGCCTTCTGAACAAAGTTTCTCCAAAACCCAAACCCCCAAAAATCCAAATCTTCAACTTCATAAATCAATCAATCAAAAACCACACAACATCCAAGGATACTTTATTGATTAAATGCTAAATGAGGGGAACTGAAAACAAAGACCAAGAATCTTACCTGGGTTCGGCCAAGGAAGAAGGTCGAGTAGAGGAACGATGGAACTGGTGGTTTGGTGATGATGGATTGGGGAATTTGGGATTTTGGGTCTTGATTGTTTGGTTGAACTTACGGCTGGTGTAGGTGAATTCGGTTGTGACTTGTGGTGCCTGTTTTATTTCCGTTTTTGTAGGTTGTATTAGTTGATTTTGGTGGCCATGGGGTGGCTATAAATGGAGGTTTTGGTGACTGTTTGGGGGAAGTGGTGGATTGTTGCTTGTGCTACTGGTTGGCTGTTGGACGGTGATGGTGGTAGTTCGGTCAAATAGTGGTGACTATTGGTTGAGAAGTTGGCAGTGGTAGATTTATGATTGTATGGGTGGCGAACTGGTGAATTGAGTGGTGTTTGGTATTGCTGAATTGGGTTGGCTTGAGGCTGTGGTTGTGTGTGCGTGTGTAAGCCGAAAGAGAAAATGATGCTAATGTGTGCTCTTGTGTGTCCTTGGTGAGTCCAGCTTTTCATACTTTTGGAGAACTTCCAGCTATCAAGGAGACGAAAAGCTATGTGAAGTAAAAGAAGAAAAGGTCGCCGATTGCTACTAAGAACCTAACAGAACTTTTCCAAATGTGGGCTTAGCTGTACTCTCGTCTAGCAGTTAAGGCTTGGTGGGCGATTCCCTTCTCTGCTGTCGCATATCCGCTGCAAGAAGAGGTTGCATATAGAATGCGACATCTTGTTAGCTACAGTCAGCTAGGTACAGTGGATGTGAGTCCGTATGTGCTTGTGTGTGTGAAACCAGTATGTGTGTTTGTGTGTGTGAACCCAGCATGTGTGGTGTGTGAATATGGTCTAGAGAAAGTGAGTGAACTGTGTGAAATTGTGTCTAATTAGGAGGAATTTAGTGAAAGGCAAAGGGAGAGTGACGAGTGTAGATTAGGTTAGGTAAAATTTCAATAAAAGTATTAACACTCAACAAGTAATAAAAACCCTAATCTCCCGTTTATCTGCAAGTATACAGGTGTTGTAGTATAGGAAATTAGGTGTCGAATCCCACAGAGAATCAATTATATGCAATTACTGGAACTTTATCACTTACTTTATTATCTAAGTTTCACTTAATTGAATTATGTGAATGATAGGTTAGTAAAATAACAAGAGAGTAGTAGAAAGTAGTCGATTGGAAATTAAAACAACTTATGTAGTAGTACTTGTATGTAAGGTTCTAGGAATAGAATCAACCAATGAATCCTTTGTTTTGATGTTGATTTAATGACTTGCTAATGTTATCTTGCCATGTTTAGGTTCCAATTCCATATGTAATTATAACTTGTTTTCACAAAGATATAATTTAAACTTCAACTATTTTCATGATGAAGTTTGTGAATTGCTTGAATTGTATATGAACCACTTAAGGGTAACACTACACTTGTGTGCACCACTTAAGCTTCATTCATTCATTTTTCCGTTGTTGAGTGTAATATTTCAATTATCACTTAACAACTTGATTATGTTGTAGTAGTTGGCCAAGCAAAAACTATAGTTGTTGGCCAAGTCATATAACCATTTGTTAGTTTAGTAGTTATTTGCCTAACACAAACAATAGGTGTAGGCAAAACACTACTACAACTTGTTTTTCTTGTAGTTGTTTGCCCAACACAAACAATAGGTGCAAGCAAACAAGACTACAATTTTATTTGGAATTGTAGGCCCTTTGCAAAAACAATAAGTGTAGGCCAAACAATACAACAACTTTTCTTGGTATTTGAAGGCCAAACAAAAACATTAGTTGTTAGCCAACAAATCCAAGACTAAACCATGAATAAATGAACAAACAAGGGCAAGATTAGCAACTAAATATCAAATTCAAGTTATGTAAAAGGATTCATTAGTATCATCTATTCCTAGGTTAAGAGTTTAGTGAAACATGGTCAAGATAACACCAAAACTCTTAACTAGGAAATAGAAATGCATAGCTAACACAAAGAAATGAAGAAATATGAAGTGAAAAGATTGAATAAGGCTCAAGAACCTCACTTTCTTCCTCCAAAGTGTTGCTACAATATGAAAGTGCAAGAGTTTCCTCACAAGTACAAGAATTTCCTCACAATTGCACTAAATCTCTCTTGAGAATTTTTAGAGAATTCTACTACTACTCACACCCTTTCTTGATCTTACACTCCCTAACATCTCCAATATGTTAACCAAGGACCCCTATTTATAGATGAATTGAGCTCAAGTCCTTGTTAACAATTTCTTACAAAATTTGGCCTAATGGTGTAATATTTAGGGCTAGAATGGTCAAAAACATTTGTGTAGAATTTTCTTCAAAATTCCAGCCTAAAATTCTCTGAAAAACTCAAGAAATCAATTTTAAAATAACTCCAAGTTGCAAAAACCTGCCATTGACTCTTTCTTTGACCAACACATGTTGACTGGTCAGCCTGTCCAGGTGTCTGTGTAACATTGGTCCACTGAATTTCACCTTGAAGATGGACTGAATCAGCTCTTTTACAAAACATGAAAGTTGTAGCCCTTTGAGTTGGCTTTCCAGCACCACAAAGATCAGCTTATTTCAAGGTCGGAGCATGGAGATATGTACAGAATACCGAGACATGGTCAGAAGAGCTTCACAAGCACAAATGTACTTCAGTAATTAGGATTTTTGGCCATGAAAACTTGACAACTTGGATTTTGATGTCTTCATAAGAATTGTAGAGCATCCTCTTAGCTTCAAAATTCCATAAGAAACATCTCAATCCAATATATATAGCTCAAGTTATTGATAAAATACCAAAATCTGTCATTATTTGCCAAACCCTAATTCTTAGGTAAAATAAACCTAATTGGAAGAAAATGATATTTTTGGAGCCAAATTCACTCAAATACATTAAAAACACACTAAAAATATATAATAAAGATATTATAACATAATTAAATTTAACACTTGTCAGAAAGTTGTGTCTACTGCTGGTGAACTGAGTGTGTGTTGTTCTTGGTGAGTGTTTGTGTGTGTAGGTATTAATATGAAGTGCTGATGTGTGTTTTCTGTAAATAAGAACAGAGATGGAGAGAATGCAAGAGTGAGTGTGTGATGGTGTTGTGAGAGAGATGCATAGAAAATTGAGGGGTTGAGTCAGTTGTGTGTGAATGAGTTCTGTGCTATTGTGAGAGTCGAGAGAGTGAGAGAATGAATGAGTGGTCTATGAAAGAGAGCAAGTGTGTGAATGTAGGCTGGTGAGGGAAGAAAAAAAAATCAAAACCAATCCCTAAAAATCTGGTAATGTCAATCTAGGTGGAGATGGTGGTGATGATAGATTGAAGGTCAGAGTGGATGGTGCTAGGTTGGCTGAAAGATGATGATGATGGGGCATAGTAGCCATGCTACGCAGCCTGCTTTCCCTTGAAATTTGTAAGAACAATAAAGAAAAAGAAATGAAGTAAAATAAAAGTCACTTGGACTCCCTAAAATTATATAAAAAATACTAAAATTCAACATTATAATAAGAAAGGAAAGTCACCGCAAAAATTCTAACTTAATGTAGTATCAGAAAACGTGCTATTAGTATATAAAAACACAAAGATTTTAAAAAAATAACAAATGACCCTGAAAATTATAAAATTTTTACAAAAATTCTATAAATACATAAAATGCACATATAAATTTTTTCACAAGAAAATTATCATAAGAAGGGTGCATAAGAAAACATGTCAAATATGACAAAAGTTATGAAAATTATGAAAATACTAAATGATCTTTAAAAATTAAAAAAATTTTATTCAAAAATATATTATCACATGAAACACAGATATGAAAATTTTCACTCTAAAATTTTAACATTAATGCATTATCAAAAAGCAGGCCTTTAATAAACAAAAAGATAAAAATTAAATAAATACCAAACGACCTTTAAAAATCATGAAATTTTTATAAAAAATCTACAAGGATACAACATGCACATATAAAAATTTTCACACAAAAATTCTAATAAAAAGGCTACATTGTAAAACGTGCTATTAACTTAAAAATATCAAAATTTTAAATAATTACTAAATGACTCTAAAAATTCATTAAAATTAGAAAAATCATAAAAAATATAAAAAAATATGAATTTAGAAATTAAAATAAAATAAAAGATCTTCACACTAAAATTACTATTTTGCCCCTAATATGATTAATTAGTTATAATATTCACAAAAATTGCAATTGACCTCTAAAAAATAAAAAGTACTTCAAAATATTAAAAACTAAAGGATGTGTTAAAATTTTGTGTCTACACAAATTATGAACTATCAAAGTAGCATTGTTTACTTAGCTAATTAAATTTTAGGGCTTCTATCCATTCTCACTTTTTTGCCGCCAAGGGTACATAACACGCCTGTTCTTTTTTGTCTTATTTTAGGAATTCTTTGTTTTTCTTAAATTTTCGTTCTACCACTCTCTAAATTGATTCATTCCACTTGTTTTCTTAAATTTTCTTTGTTTTGCGCACTAGTTATTCTCATTAAAAAAACGAATAAACAAGGGACTATTAGAAATGTTGCAGTAGCTTCTAAACTTAGTCCATAGTCTGCATTCGACCAATGTCTTGAGATCATATGGTTTTGCTCTTGTGAGAACGTAGTTAACCGAACTCCACATCAGCTCGGCCAAATCATCATTTTGACTCATTGGACTTCTATTTTAGGAAAAACTCTTCAGCCTCTCGGTCCCACCTGGCACTTTGGCTGTGAGCCTTAGGAAGCCAAATATACTTTCGACCGCTGTTACGTCTCAATTATTGCACTGACAATCAATCACTGTTGGAAGAACGGTTTGTCTTATCCTATAAATACTTATCTCTTTCCCCATTTATGAGGACTTTTTTTTTCCTTCAAAGGATCTAAAAAGAACACTTTCTTCTTCTCTGTCTTTTTTATTGAGAATTAATTACTAACTTAAGCATTGGAGTGTTCTTGGGGATTAAATCCCCTTGCATGTAACTTTTCTTACAGCTTACACTTACTCATAGGAAAAGCACGTGGAGGTTGAAAATTCAAGATTCTACAATTGGCGCTGTTTGTGGGAATGACTTTTTCGTCTTTCTGTCTTTTTTTTGTCACTAGAGTTTTACTTTTTGATCTCTGATATCAGTCTCTTCTGATCATTCCACTTAAGCCTCCAACTAAGAAAGGCAATCTCACCATCTGAGAGCAGCCAATTTCGTCTTCCCATAGGGAGCCAAACCCTACTACTCAACCCGAGGTTCAACAAAATCCTCAGGAACCTCTGGAGTAACAAAAAGAAAAGTTTTCTTTGAACAAAGAAGCCATGGCTAAAATGGTTGAGTTTATAAAAGAGAACCTCGATATTTTTGATAAGTTGGATGAATTTTTCAAGCAACAGGGTAAGAGACTTGCTGAGTCCTTGTCACGTTGGTCAATGTCCCCTTATGATATGGATGAAACTTATTCGAGGCAATCAAAGAGATCTCCCACCGAACGAACTGATCAACCTTCACGCAGCCGGGTTTCTCCGTTTGTTGCGAAAAGTAATGATGATCCTCTCCCAATTAATTTTAAGCTACCAAATATCCCCTTCTATGATGGCCATGGTGATCCCGAGGACCACGTTCATGCTTTCACTTCGGCCTTTATGTTATATCGAGCTTCTGATGCTGTGATGTGCAAAGTCTTTCTCGATTATCTCACAGAGAATGCTAGAAAATGGTTCTAGCAACTGCCCTCGAATAGCATTCGGAATTTGGATAAGCTGACTAACAAATTCGTGGCTCGCTTTATTTCTTCCAAGCCGCTTAGTAAAAAGTCAGCTTCCTTAATGCATTTTCAGCAAGCTGCTAGTGAGCCACTTCGGGACTATTTGACTCATTTTACAAATGAATCACTCCAGGTCCCTAATCCAGATGAACAAGTAACCATTGTTGCCTTTATTCATGGGTTATTGCCAGGAAGGTTTACCACCCAATTGCATGAAAAATACCCTGAGACCCTGGATGAGCTCTGGGAGATGGTTGGTTGGGCAATACAGGGTGAGAAAGCTAATAGAATGAAACGTGAATTATAGTCACCCAAATCTGATAAAAAAGGCCGAGGAGGTAAGACTCGTGACGACGATGCTAATACTTCCTTGGGCTGAGGAGGTAAGGACAAGCATAGCATGTTCGACAGGATAAGCAAAGAAAAATTTACCCTGAACATGCCGCTGACTCCTCTTAATGCTAGTAGGACGGAAGTGTTGGCTATAATGAAACAGTAAAATTTGGGTAGATAGCCGCCTAAGATGGTAGGTAAGAAAGGGAGAAGAAATTCTAATCTTTATTGTGTCTACCACAAGGATGTGGATCATGAGACCGAAAACTGTTACGATCTCAAAAAAGAGATCGAAAACTTGATACAACAGGGTATTTGAGACGTTTTGTCGAATATAATGCTCAAAGACGAAGAGCATATCGTTGGGAAGATCACCAAGGACCTCGGTGAGGAGATCGGCGGGACCGACAAGATCATCCTCATTATAATGAGCGAATAAATGATAGGGACAGATCCCCAGATTCAGGCGTTGGAATAGTCGGAGTCATTAATACCATTTAGGGAGGTCTCAACGGGAGGGATAGCCAAAGCTCCGGAAAGAAAACTTACTGACAATTCTCTTCGAGGTCTTCAAAACTGAGTCCTCGTCTATCAAAAACACTTTTTTTATGGGTCAAATGACCCGGTGCCTGTTGTTTCGGGCAACAATGAAGTATTGGTGATCGAGTTAGTTACCAATAATTATTTAGTGAAAAAAGTCTACATTGACGCCGGAAGCTCGCGGATATCATGTATATAGAACTTTTGAGCAAATGAGCTTGAAAGATAGCCAGATCACCTTTGTCCGAACCCCACTTGTAGGGTTCGAGGGTTAAGTTGTGCATCCCGAAGGGATGATCACTTGGTCTACTACTATTGGGAAATATCTCCAATCTAGAACCTTTCAAGTTAATTTTCTTATGGTCAAGCCTAATACCCCTTACAATATGCTGCTTGGACGCCCGACCTTCAATGCTCTTCGGGCTATCTTCTCCACATATCATTTGAGCATGAAGTTTGAAACTCCTGGAGAGGTAGCTTAAGTTTTAATTGATGTCCGAACAGTAAGAGAGTGTTACATTGCTACACTACAAGCAGCCTCTTCGGCAGGACCAGTCTCTTCGGCAGATCCCCTTAAAAATGCTAAAAAGATAAAATTAGAAGGTAATAAACCTTGCAGAGGTTCAGTGTTAATCCTTGACATTTTGGAAACACCCCCATCTGAGCAATCACCTCGACTTGAGACTAGTGACAAGATGGAAGAAGTGATTATAGATGAAGAGAACCCGAAGCACACTGTTAAGATAGATTGTGATCTTTCTACCATGACCCAAGACGCCTTAATAGTCTTGTTGAGAGAATTTAAACGAATATTTGCTTGGACGGCTGGTGACATTGCTGGAATCCCACCTAAATTAATGATACATAAATCAAATGTGGATTCACGAGTCAAACCGGTTCAGCAAAAAAAAAAAGGCATTTTGGCCCGAAGCGTAGTCAAGCTATTGCCGAAGAGGTAGACAAATTGTTGGCTGTAATATGATCTGGGAAGTACAGTATCCTACTTGATTGGCTAACCCAGTCATGGTCAAAAAAGCCAGTGGAGGTTAGCGAATGTGTGTTGATTACACGAATCTAAATAAAGCCTGCCTAAAAGATTATTATCCATTACCTCGAATGGACTCTTTAGTTGATTCGACCACTGGTAATGATATGTTTTTTTTTTTAGACGCATTCAAAGGTTACCACCAGATTGAGATGACCGAAGAAGATCAAGAAAAAACTGCCTTTATTACTGATCGTGGAGTCTATTGTTATACTGCCATGCCATTTGAGCCTAAAAATGTTGGGGCCACTTATCAACTGTAGACACTAAATTTTGACACACCATTTATTTTCAAACACCGGGAGGCATGTTTGTATTTTTTAGGACAAATTTTAAATTTTAATAATCTCGGGGGGCAAAATAGTAATTTTATCTGTAAATATTTTTCTATCAACTTTTGGGGGTTTAAATTCATATTTTTACTTTTATATGAATTTATTAATTTCTTATGATTTTTCTAGATTTAATTGGTATTTTTTATATTTTTACCAGCATAAGGGCAAAATGGTAATTTCATCTCGCAAATACCATTTTAGCTCATTTCAAGTGCCAAATTCATTTTTCAAATTCTTGAAGCATGTTTCTAAATTTTCTTGATTTTTTCAGAGGCGATTTCTATTTTTTCTACAAATTTTCATTGCCCAAGGGCAAAATCGTCATTTTACAGATTAAATTTATTTTTGTCAAATTTTGAGTCAAAAAGGCATTTTCCAGTGTTTTAAGATTATTTATAATTTTTGGTAATTTTTTGAGGTCAATAACTATTTTTCTGTGAATTTTCATTGCCCAAGGGCAAAATCGTCATTTTACAGATTAAATTCATTTTTTGTCAAATTTAGAGTCGTAAATACATTTTCTAGTGTTTTAAGCTTACTCTTATTTTTTGGTAATTTTTTGATGTCAATAACTATTTTTCTATGAATTTTTGTCATCCAAAGGCAAAATTGTCATTTCACATCCCAAACTCATTTTTTACCAATTTTTGGGTTCCAAATTCGTTTTTAGATTTTAATCACTAAGTTTCTAACTTTTTTAGGGTGAATTTTTATTAACAAATTTGTTATTTACATTTTTCTTAATTTTATTATTATCTTTTGTAAGAGAAAATAGATTTTTAAAGATAAAACTATAATTTTTATAGTCAAGGGCATTTTGGTCTTTTAGCCCTTTCTTGGAGGTTAAGACTTGTGCAGTATAAATAACCCCCCTTAAGGATTTAGGAAAAAGAGAAAAAAAAGAGAAAACCCTAAAACACTACTTCTTGTGTGATTTTTTGGATTAAAACACACACTCTTCACTCAAAAACACACACACCAACCAGCCGTATTTCATTCTCTGGTCACTGTTCATTGCCTGCAATTCCAGTTCTACTGTTCATCATCTCCTCCAAGAACGAATCACTGTTCATCATCAATTGGTTTAAAAGGTCATATCTTAATTCAATTTTCTGCCTTTTAATTCATGTTTTTTCATCTTATTTGTCAAAATTGGATAATTGAAGTTACTAAATCTGGGTTTGTTTTTTTTTAATTTTAAGTTGATTTTTTCTGGATTTTTGTTGCCTCTGTGATAGGTCCCAAGGTCAGCAAACTTCCAAGGTGACTGAGGATGTACTTCGAGACTTAGATAGTCCTATGACTAGGTCAAGAGCTAGGAAAATGAAGGATGCTTTGCATGGTCTCATTGTGGACACGTTGGATAATGTGTGCAAGGTGACCAACATGGATCCTTTGTCACGTAGTGTACTTTGCTTATGGGCTGACCAAGGAAGGAAGGATGATTCAAGCATGGGAATGAAGTGCCAAACCTTCTGACCGAACCCGCGCCATGAACCCGCGCCGCGTATAGGTGCCGCGGGTACCATCAGAAGGCTCGTTCGTGAAGTGCTTGGAATGCCAAACTTTCTGACCGAACCCGCGCCCTGTACCCGCGCCGCGGATAGGTGCCGCGGGTACCATCAGAAAGTTTGTTTTAGTTGTTTTATGCAATTTTTAGAGTTGTAATCTTTAATAGTCGAATATTAGGTTACAACTAGGGTAAAGTACTTTCTTGGTTATATTTTTTTTGTGCCGCCCTATATAAGGGTTTCTTGGGAACAACATGAGACAGAACGTTTATGATATTTTGAGTGAAATTCTCTCCAAAATTTTCTTGGTTCTTTGGTGATTGAGAACCGCCATAGGTCTTATCAAGCTTTGCTTGTGGCGACCATCCAATCTCGCTTAGAGTTTCCTTTCGATTTTGTTCAAGATCTTTAGAGAATTAGGTTTGAACGATTGAACGCGCTCAATTCGGTTCATCTTGGTTTTTCTAGGATCGAGGGCATCTTCAAGGGGAAAAGTTCGAGCAACCTACTCCACTTCAAGGGTTCTTGGAAGATCCATCTAAGAGGTCTTGAGTTCAACGAGTAGTAAGCCTAAAATTCAAGGGTCTTGGTAGTCTTCCGTACGCGCGATCTCATCACTCTGTTGTTTTGTTCTTGGATCTGATCACGTTTTAAGTTCACTCCCTTGTCCCTCTCCTTTTTTCCCTCGTCCATTCCACCGTATCCTCTTCCCCCTCCACCAGAAAATAAAAGCCTATTTTAGTTCCACCATTTTCTCTACCACAAACTCCGGTCAAGTTTCTTCCATTGCCACCGTTCTACCACCATCAGCCTTCGTCCCAAACCTTCAGACACTACTAAACAATCAGTTACAACTGTCCTGCTCCAAACCATCACCACAGACCAACCCCATCTTTCCCTCCAAAGTCTTCAACCACCAACAGCCCCAGAACAACCACTAGAATTGCCAAGATAATTCCAGCAGGTCCGCCAACAACAAAGCCAACACTCAATTGTCCAAAACACAACCTGCACATACAAGCAAATACAGAATGCACACTACAGTCATCATCAATACAAAGCAAACATGCATACACGGCACAACACACAGACGCCATCAGGACAACACACTGATTTACACACACTTCACACGCACACTCAACCACAAGTTCAGGCATACAAATCTTCCACCACCACCTCAACAGAAACATCCCTACCATAGCCTGCCAAATCGCATCTCCACAGCTTCAAATCCCCTTGCAAAATCAAACATTCACCAACCCATCCCCTATGAGTTCCCCAAAGCAATCTCCTTCTGACCTTCACCAAACTTCCAAGTCCGAAACTACCATCTCCACCACCATGAACCTCCAAACCTCTAAGCCCACCACAACTCCCTCACCTATCACACAGCCCAACCCAGAATCAATCAGACAACCCCCTCCACCTGCAGTTCAGCTCTACAATTGCCCCACTTCCATTTTCCCTCCTTAATTCGCACCATCATCAACAAAGCAGCCCACTGTCAACCAAGAAACCTCTACCCCTGCCACCACAAACCACTATGTCGGATCTGAAACACCATGAACATACACAAAACAGACCAAACTAGCCCATCCTCTACTCCATTGCCCATTCCATTAGTTTCCATTCAATCAAAACCAACAAAATCCCATGACTATCAGCTCCTCCATCCCCCACACACGCACTTCACGCACACTATAAAATCCAATCTCCGTATCACCACCCCAATCTCCCCAATCCAATAATGCCCACAACACAAATCACCCTTGAACCCTTGGCAGCAATTCCAGTCATCTTCTTCCCTCTCCAATCGCCACCAACCTGTACAAAACAACGCCAACAAGCCAAGCAAACCCGAACCCACGAAACCACAGCTCCGCATTCATCATACACACTACACACACATACAGACAGCACACACACACCCACAAACCTGCAAAAAACAGATTAATCACAGCAACCCACCAAACAAACAAAAAAGGAAAATAGAGAGCAGACTTAAGAGAGATGAGAGGGAGTTCGAGAAACTGAAATCAACATGGAATCTGAAAAGGGGAAGAGAATAGGGAGACCGAGAGAAATAGAGAGAGACACAGAGTGCCGAGAGAAAGAAACAGAGAGCGAACGAGGGGGAGGGAGAGAGAGAGAGAAAGAGACCAGAACGCAGAGAAAGAGAAGTTAGCTGGTCAACGAGAGCTGGAGGAAGAAGAAGAAAACAGCAATCAGCGAGAGAGAGAAAGAAATTGAGGGAGGAGGAGAGAAATTGTTCTTGGGTTTGAGGGAAAGAGTATAGAGGCGGAGAGACTAAGAATAGAACGAGAGAGGAGAAGGAAAGAATGGGAAATCCGAAGAGGAAGATGAGAGAGACGAGAGGGAGACCAGAGAGAATAGAACCAGAAGAAAGAGAATCAGAAGAATCGGTGAGGAAGAAAAGAGAGAAAGGGGAAATGGAGAAGAAGACCAGTAAAGAGAAGAGAGAGTGAGGGAGAGAAATGAAGAAAATAGAAAAGGAAATTTAGAGAAGAGAAAAAAAACCAGAAAAGGTAGAAGAAAAGAAAAAGAAAGGAAGAAATAAAGAGTAAAAAAAAATATGAGAAGAAACAATGATTATTGGGAAAATGAGTTTCTGATTTTTTTATTTATTTTATTTTATTTTATTTATTTATATATATTTTTATTTTTAGATTATTGTTATCATGGTTTAGGATTTTAGTAAAATAGTTTTGTATAAAAAATTAACATTTATGCCTAAACCTCCCAAGATTTTAATTACTGTTGTTATACCCCACAATATTCTTGTGTTGTGCAATTAGGTCCCTCCTAATTTACAAATTAACCCCCCCCCCAGATTTCATATTCAATTAGGTCCCATGACTTGCAATCTGGCCCCATATTTGCTAGAATTACATTTTTGCCCCCCAATTTACTTTAATTTGCATCACACCCCTAGACTTGTGTAGATTTTTTAATTTTTGTCCCAATTATTTTAAATTTACTATTTGGCCTCAATTTATTCTATTTTTTTTTCTATTATTTTTTTCTCTAACTTGCTATAATTTACATTCTTTTAATATGTTAGTATTTCATATTTTCCTCTTTATTTTTAAATAGTTGTCCCTTTAACTTGTGTGTTCATTTTTAAGCTTTCGTACCGGGATCTTCAAAAAGGTATTTTCGTTACCTTTTAATTGCTTCTTTATGTGCTCCAACATGCTCCAACGTGATGTTATGCATTATTTTTTATTAATTATTTGTACACTTTCTTATTTTACATACTTTTGCGTATTTATGTAGTTAATTTATTTTATTTAAATTTTGAATTTTTATTATTATTATTTTTTAAAAATATAATATTTTGTATTTAGTTAGTCAATGTAATAGTTAGATTATTTTTCTCATATCTTAGCAAAAATTGTGTAATTAGATAGAAAGTGTAATAGATAGGGCATTTTTAATTTCCCCCTTTAAATTGTAAATCAAACCCCCCGATGTAATAGTTAGGGTTTATTTGCTTTTGTGTGCTTGTGTGCTTATATGTTTTATCGCTTTCTTTATAATTTTACATCTAGCTATTATGGCTATGTGTTATGTGCTCCTACTTGGCTTTATATGTCTTTATATGTTTAATTTGCTTTTAATTCACGCTTTATTATTTAAATTCATGTTTTATGTTATTCCGTCACCACACTAGTCTAACACTAGTTGTGGCTTCTTTCTTTCCTACTAGTCCAATGCTAGTGGGATTTTTAAAATGGGTTAGCCCAATGCTAGACCCTTAGGACATTTAGTATTAGGTGCATTTGCGTGAGTTTCAAATCTCATTTCACACACTTCTAGTTTTCTTTCCATTTGGCGTAATTTTCTTCTTATTATTATTATTAATTATTATTATTATTTTGATACAGTTTTTTTTAAATACATGACATCTAGGTTGCATTTCACTTAGACTTTAGGACATTTGTGTGATTCGACTAGAAATAGTCGTCTACTCACGTGGAAAGTGGTGGCGTACATGCCGTTCCTCCCTCCTGTGAGTAGGAACATTTAGTCACGAGTTATTAGTCACCGTACCCGTCATGTTGCATACCCACCTTCTTTCTTCACTTAATATATATTATTATTTTCTTTTCTTTTTGCATCACATTTTGCATAAAACTCGTGACTCCCTCGAGGTCTTCGACTCGGGTTTCGCAATTAATGCGATAATCCGATCAAGTCTCGACGGAACATCTCGACCCTCTCGGATATTCATATTTAGACTTAGGATTTGCATTCATTTAGATATATCCGAACGCGATAGAATCTTAGGGTTAATTTAGGAAATTTTGATTAAACCTCGCAACTAGCCTCGGCTAGGTTGAAAGGGTGCCTAGGCGACAAGCCTTTGCCTTCCCTTTCTTCAAATGTGACTCCCGAACCTTTTTCTTTCGTTTTTCGTAAACCGGAGTCAAAAAAGGGTTTTTAAATATTTTTCTAAATTTTTATTTTTATTTTTGTTAAATGACTTTTCGGGTGACTTGGTACACCCTAATTCAGTGCCAAGTGGCGACTCCATTTTCTTTTAAAATAAAACCCTTTTTTAAAAGCTATTTGGCCAAACCTGTTGCATTTTAGTCCCGGCCTTATTTTCTTTTAAAGTGTCATTTTTCTTAAAATACACTTTTTTTTAATAAAATTTGATTTTTCTCACACATGCACGGTTTTTCCAAAAAACTTGTTTTTCAAAAAGGGTCATTAGAGTAGACCGTCTTTTCAGGACGCGACAGTCACGACCACTTAGCACACTTTTTTATTTCACGATTTTTTGTGGGCGCGACATCAACGTTTGGTTGATAAGATTTTTCATAAATTGATTGGCAAAATAATGAAAGTTTATGTTGATGATCTGCTTATCAAGAGTCGAACTGTCGAGGTGTTTATTGATAATTTAAGAGAAGTGTTCCAAATTCTAAAGGATGCCCAGATGATACTTAATCCTGAAAAATGTATTTTTGCTATGAAATCTGGAAAGTTCCTCGGTTATATGATCTCTTCTCGGGGTATAGACCCAAACTCCGATAAGGTTAAGGCAATACAAGATATGGTCCCGCCGACTTCGATAAAAGATGTTTAGAAGCTTATCGATTGGCTTGTTGAGTTGAATAGATTTCTTTCTAAATCTACTCAACATAGTTTGCCTTTCTTCAAAGCTTTAAAAAAGGCTGATGTATTTGAATGGATTTCGGAATGCCTAATTGCTTTTGATCAATTGAAGGAACACCTGAAGTCTTTGCCCACTTTGGTCTCTCTGGTTACGGGAGAAACTTTATTTCTGTATTTTGCCATATCTCTCAAGGCCATCAGTGCTGTGTTGGTAAAAGAAGATTTGGGAGTTCAGTATCCTATCTATTATGTAAGCTGAGCTCTGAACGTGTCGGAGATAAGATACACGCAGAGAAATAAATTCTTCTGTTTGATTCATACAACTCGACGATTGAAGCCTTATTTCCTGGCTCACCACATCTGTGTTCAGATAGATCAGCCACTTCAACAAATCCTTACTAAACCCGAGGCCTCGGGCAAATTGATGAAATGGGCTATTGAGCTCGGGAAATATGACATTTCCTATGAACTCCAAAAATCCCTTAAGACTCAAAACTTGACAAATTTCACTGCTGAATCAACTCCTGGGTTGGTATTCAAAGACGCTGACACATCAGCTGAGAAACTACCTTGGACACTATATGGTAATGGATCTTCGAGAAAAGATAGCAGTGGTGTTGGGCTGTTATTACAAAGTCTAGAAGGGCAAGAATGCTGTTATTCCCTTCGTTTTTATTTTCCAGCCTCTAACAATAAAGTTGAATATGAAGCACTCATCACGGGACCCAACATTGCTCTTCGGTTAAAAGTCAAACGGATTCAAGCCTACAGTGATTCTCAATTGGTGGTGAATCAAGTTCTTGAGAAGTATGCGGCCAAAGACTAAAACATGCTTAAATACCTAGCGAAGGTAAAATAATTAATGGCACATTTTGAAGCATTCGCTATTTCCAGAATCCCTCACATTTGTAACCAAAGAGCCGATGCTTTATCTAAGCTAGCTTCCACTCCTTTTGCTAAACTCATTAAGTCCGTCCTCGTCAAAATATTGGCAAGCCCAGTTATGCAGAACTAAGTGTGAATGTTGTCGATATTTCAAAGATTTGGATGAGTCTAATTGTTGATTTTCTTGGCTGAGGCCTTTTACTGTCTAATGGGGAACAAGCCCGAAGAGTTCAAAGACTCGCACCTTGGTATTCCCTAAGGGATAGTACACTCTATAGAAAGTCTTACTCAGAGCCTTGGCTAAAATGCATCACTCCTGAGGAGGGTAATCAGATCCTCCTTGATGTGCATGAAGGCCTTTGTGAGGCTCATATAAGACTTCGGGTTTTGGCACGAAAAACTCTTCTTCTCAAATATTTTTGGCCTACAATGCATAAAGACTCCATGAATGTGGTGCAACTTTGCCCTTCTTGTCAGTTTAATGCCGCTGAGGTTCACAAGCCTACTCACCAAATGGTATCAATCTCCTCGCCCTGGCTTTTTGAACAATGGGGAACAAACATCTTGGGACCTTTTCCTCTCACTCTTGGGAATTATTAGTTTGTTATCATGGCTGTTGATTATTTCACTAAATGGGTTGAAGCTGAACCACTCATCACTATTTTCGAGAATACAGTTCAAAAATTCTTTTGGAAAAATATAGTGTGTAGGTTTGGGTTACCTAGAGTCATCATCTCTGACAATGGCCGACAGTTTGCTGAAAATCTCTTTAAAGTTGGTGTAGAGATTTAAATATTCTGTAACATTTTACTTCGGTTAGTCATCCTCAGGCCAACGAACAGACAGAAAATTTAATCGTGCTCTTCTCTGAGGACTGAATACTCGGCTACATCGAGCTAAATCTAGCTGGGTAGATCATTTGCCCAATGTATTGTGGGCCTACTGAACTACTCTTCGAACATCCACCAGTGAAACTCCTTTTTCTTTGACTTACAGAGTTGAAGCAGTTATACCTACCGAGCACTTGGTCTCAAGTCTCTGAACAGAAGCTTACACTGCAGAAAATAATGAACAGGCTCGGCAATTGGATTTGGACTTGTTGGAAGAATATAGAATATTAACTGTGCTGAAATTGGCCCATTATGAAATACAATAACTCAGTATTATAATAATAGAGTCAAAGATTTGTATTTCAAACTAAGTGACCTAGTTCTCAGAAAAAATTTGGTAAGCTAAGCTGAGCCTCTAAGAAAATTAAGCTCAAAATGGGAAAGACCTTATCGGATAGTTGAGGCTGGCAAAAATAGTTATTATAAAATAGCATACCGAAATGGTTCTCTTGTACCTTGGACATGGCATGTTGAGAGCCTTAAAATATTTCATGTTTGATGAAATAAAAATACGTTGATCATTTGCTTTGCCTTATTCTTTGCCGCAATTACTTTGTTATTTATTTGTACTCTTGCTACAATTTTATCAGAACCATTATGAGGGGGGAGAACCCTGTAACAAAAAACAAAATAAAGAAGAAAAAAAGGCAAAGTAAAAAAAGCTGAAGATCGAATAAGAAAAGGAATATATATATATATGTCTCATAACAATGTATTCGGCTCCTCGACCAATACTTAGAAACACTCATCTAAAGCCTATTCTAAGAAAACTATTACATGAAATTCTAATCTATTTTCAGGGGAGCTTCTTCGGCATTGGCTACAGTAGTTGCATCTTCTTTTACATTCGAAGGGGGTTCTTCGATCGTTGAGGCTTCGGCTTGGGAAGATTTAGCTGTTCCTTTTTTAGGCTCTTCGGCCTGGGGTTAAGATGGAACCTACTCAATAGGGAGCTTCTCCTCTTCGGCGAATTTCATTATTACACTTCGAAGACTTGGAGCTAGAGGTGCATCTATTTCTTCATTTTCGATGTCTTTTTTAATTTTCTCTAAGTCTTCGCCCTTTCTGAACCCTTCGGCAAGAAGGTTCACAAACTTGTTCACCCCAGGGTAGTAATTCTTGTGCTCTTCGATGATCTCAATTTGATCATCTCGTATCAAGGTGTCACGTTTTGGATTGCCTTAGTGACCCTGGACTGGAAACATGGTTGATTCAACAGAATCAAGTCCTTGGTGAATCTCTCGGAAGCCTTGAATTTTTTTTCTCCTTCCTTCTTAGCTATTCGAAAAGTCTCAGCGTACTCTTCGAACTGTTGAAAGTCCTCGATCACTTTTTCTTCGGCTGCCTTTATATCTTGTTCTTTTTGTTCAGTGAGCCATTTCAATTCTTCAGCCCGAATGCTTTCTAGAGACTTCAGTCTGGCCTCACCTTCCATTAAGGCTTCATCCCGAGCCCTTATAGCCTCTAGTCTAGCATTTTCGGATGAGGTGAAGTTTAATTACAGCTCCATTCTCGCATCCTCGGATGCACTTAATTGTTTTCGCAACTCCTCCATTTCTGTTTCCCTCAGTTTTTCGACTTTCTGAGCCTTGGCGAACAGCTCGGCCATCGGAGTATGGGCCTGAAAAGTTGTTATCGCTAGTATAATTGGAAAATACAAACCTTGTAAGGTATAACTGAAAGACTCACCTCAGCCAAGGAGATTGCCATCCTGTTCGATATCCGGTTAAAATCCATGGATTGTACCCTCTTCACGTCTTTAGGTAAGTTGGCCTTTTACAATAGTTCCTTGGCCACCTTTTCCTCCTCGGCGCTATCATCGACAGTTAAATTCCAGTGAGGTAGGAAAACCTCACCTTTGCTGAGGACATACTCTTTCTGTGATTCGAGCACTTTTAGCTGCTTGCTTTGTCCATGGCGGCCTGAATCTCCTCGGCCCCTTGGAGCCCTTCCAACCCCTTAGCCGAATCCTGGGCCGAAACTATCCACTATATGAGTAGGCATTGGCAGAACCTGCACTTCGGGTTCACTTATTGGGGGAAGGGGCATACTAGGTGGATTGAATTGGGAATTGAACTCGGACCTAAGATAGATGAAGCTTTTCGCCTTTTGGATGGCTAGGCTTTGTCTTCGACTCCTCACTTCTTTTTCTTCGAAGTACTTGATTCCCAGTTGAAGATTAGTAAAACTTGACACTGCGAAATAAAAACAAAAATATTAGTTAATATTCGTTACGACGAAGGTGAAGTTAAAATTTTACCTTGTTTATTAAGCCGAGATGAGTAAACGGAGTTATCCTGGTAGATTTTGGCTCGGCTCAAACCCCCCTGTGCCAAGACCAGTTCAGGAAAGTTCCTAGCAACTTATACAAAAGTTGCGATCAACAATCTGTTGATATTCCTTCTCATGAATAGTACCCAAAGAAGAATCTAGAGCTGCGTTTGCTCCTCTCTACCAAAAACCCTTCGAAAAATATTTGTCGGAGACAAAGAAGAATCTTGTCTTCCAATTTTTGATGGACGAAGGGTAACCAGTGATTATTCGAGAAGCTCTACTTTTGGGAGTGAAGTAAAACCATCCCCTTTTTTAAGCGTGCCTTTGGATGGTATAGAATTTCTGGAAGAGGTCAACTTTTGCCGAAAACTCCAAATGATTACATAGCAACTCGAAGTGGATCATGGCTCTAATAATGTTCGGGACAAGTTGGGTAACTCTTGTGCCCCAATATCACAAGTTGTTCCTGAAGAACTGAGTGGTTGGAATTCTCAGCCCTGTCTCAAACTGGTCTACATAAACCGCCACCGCATCGGAAGGTGAGCTGTGGGCTCGGTCACTCTTTCTCGAGAAGTAAGTTTGGTAATGATGCCTGAAGACGTACTTTTTCTTCACTTGCCGAGCTATGGACATAGACAAGAAGGTGACGTACTTCGGAACATCCCCGAAGTAGTCCATTAGTAAATCTTGGGGATGGTTCTGCTTAATTGTCCCTTCGTCTTCAGGAACAGGAGAATCTAGAGTATGAGCAAGAGACTCCGGAGTTTACATCTGAGAGCCCTTGTTAGTACTTGAACTATCTTCTTCTCCTAAATTTGACTCATCTGATGTCTCTATGTCCGCCTCGATGGCCTTTGTGTTGTCTTCTCGAAAAGGGTTAGTGTTAGTGGTTGCCTCGGAGCTCTGAGCCGAGGCCTATGGTCTTTCAGCTTCGACTCCAATTGCTTTGGTTACCTCGGCATAAATATCTTGTATTACCATACTTACTGTTGGAATATATTCTGGTTATCTTTTGCAAAAAATCTCTTCGGCTCTTCGGATACAAAAAATTTCTTTGGCTCTTCGGATGTAAAAAATTTCTTCAGCCCTTTGGGAGCTAAAGGAGAAAAAAGTAGCAAAGGAGCTATGACCACCCCTATTTATGCCCTGGAGTACGCGAACTGTTGTTTGGGAATCGTGATCGGTTACGATATTTTGTCTCTCTCATTAATTACCTCTGACCGTTATCGATCAGGGTGTCCCACGCGTCTCATCCTTGGACGTTATTTCGAATTTGAAATTCAAAACTTTAAATTTAAATGCATGTTTTGTTACGTTCCTCTCTTCAGCAACACTTAGTTCGAATCCTTTTTGTTTCCCTAATTCGTTTTGAACTAGGCAGGCTTGTGTAAGAACGTAGTTAACCGAGCTCCACATCAGCTCGGTCATGTCATCATTTTGACTCATTTGACTTCTATTTCAGGAAAAACTCTTTAGCCTCTCGGTCCTACCTGGCATTTTGACTGTGAGCCTTGGGAAGCCAAATATACTTTTGGTCGCTGTTACGTCTGAATTAATGCACTGACAATCAATCATTGTTGGGAGAACGATTTGTCTTATCCTATAAATATTTATCTCTCTCTCCATATATGGAGACTTTTTCTTTCTTTCAAAGTGTAATACCCTAGAAATTCATGCCAAAATCATTTATTTTGTATTATGTTCATTAGAAAAAAAAAGGGGGGGCCGAATTAGTGGAAAAATAATAAGGAATGATTTTCTATTTTACTAGCATGTTGTACCATTACCTTTAAGATTTGTACCTAGCATGTCTTGCAAGATTTAATTATAGGATAAATGACAAAATCTCTTCTAATGACCCTTAGCCAAGTGTAGTCTTCCATGGTAAGAAAGTCAAGATTTACTTTGCCTTTGTCTTGCTTTGATTGGTCCAAGTATTACCCAAACTTTCTCTAATTCTTTTCTTCTTTACTTAGTTAATTTTTCTCTCTTTCTTTCTTCTTTGGCCGGATCTTCTCTTCCCTCTTTTCTCTCCACTTTCTTTCATTTTCTTGGAGCTTTTACCTCCATTTGATCACTTTTCATCTATAGAAATTAAGTTGATCTTTCTCCTAAGCAACAATCTTGTCTTACTAAAGGTATTTCCCAAGAACTTTTCATCTTATTTCAAGTATAAAGATCATAATTTTCTAGCTTTTAAGTCATGTCTTTGTGGTTAAGTGTGATTTATTTTAGCCATGAAATATGAAGTTTTATTCCATGAATATGAGGTTTATGGACTTGTATGACTTGTAGCTAGTGATTTAAACTTGAGATGGCATGAATTAAGGATGATTTAGTTGAAGAAACTTGGACTAGTTTAGGTGCTTTTGTGATGAATTTGGATGAAATTGAAGTGAGTTTGATGTGAAATTGGTAGAACTACTTGAGATTGGGTTGTTTGGATGTTTTTCTTGCAGGTTAAAAATTTTGGGTTAGCCCGATTATAGGGGAAGTGCTACCGAAATTTCGGTAAAACCTAAGAAATAAAGTGATTAGGCTATAATTTAAAGCTTTATAAGTTGTAATTTAGTTATTTGAACGTGCAGAAATTTTCGTAGATTAGCTATTAGTGAATTGAACCTTTCCGAGCAAAACCCTAGAAAGCTAGAAAACTCTAATTTTGAAACCCTAAACCCTAGGGTAAAACCCTAAACTCCAAAACCCTAGAAATTAAACCCTAGAAATACTTGAGGTATTTCTCAAATTTTCTTATCGAATTACTTAGATTTTTATCCGGTTTTTATACGACTATTTTCTTTTAAATTTCAGGCTCCGGAAGTAAAATCCGACCGTATTACGAAATATTTTCTTAAGCACTTAAGGTGAGTGTCTTTATGTGTGCATGATGCATGAAATATTTTGTCATACTTGAGAATGTTATATTATGAAAAATTATGTTATACTTGTAATTGTTATTTGATAACATGTGTTACTTAAGAAAGGATGTGTATTTTATCGCATCTATTTTGCAATGTGTTACACGCTTTCATTGTCCAATGTGTTACTTGTGCATGAGACTTCCGTGACTAACTTCACCGTTACTTCACGGATAGTCAACCCAGACAGGCTTGGGAGGATATAAGGTGCTGGGTGTTTTAGGGCGTGTTGTTCTTTCCCTTTTGAGTTATGAATCCTCAAAGAGGCTAACTCCGGATTGAACTTTCTCGCGTGTTGGCCCTCCAAGGTTGAGATTACTCCCTGGATGTGGTAACTTGTACGGAGGTTATAAGGTGAACGGTGGTTAGGGCGTGCGTGATAATACTGGCATGTCCTTTGATAAAGACCTGAGTTATTATCTCGGTCCTAACATCATGGCTACATGGACAGTACTTGCTTCTACTGCGGTTGAGCTTGCTCCCGTAGTTGAGCCCTGTATCCGCCATTGACTACTTGTTAATTAAATTGTTCATAACCTGTCTATTTACATTGTCAATTATCTTGTTCAATATAATAATGAATTCTTGGTATGGTTGCATGACTTGGGCACTCACTGGGTTACTATAGCTCATCCCGTTTATTTGTTTTCTTTAACCAGGTTTTTCCAAAATACTAAAGCTGGAAAAGCTAATTTTGGACGTTGTACATGTTCCGTTTCATGTATTTTGATAGCCACTTGTTTAGGCTATTCTTGTAAATACTATGTGAATTTTAGTGTGTAAAATATATTATTGATATTTGTACTTTCAAGTAAATTTTATAAATATGTTTTATCCTATATTAAGTATGTTTGTACGTATTGCGCGAGTGCGTGTTTGAGTTCTGGCGAGAGCCAGGCAGGCAGTTCGCTAAGGCCTTTGATGCGCCTCTGGGTAAAGTGGGGCTGTCACACAAAGGATCTAAAAAGAACACTTTCTTCTTCTCTGTCTTCTTTATTGAGAACCAATCACTAAGTTAAGCATCGGAGTGTTCTTGGGTGTCTTCTTCTCTGTCTTCTACCTAGTGGTATTTACAGTAGTTTACAGTAGCTAATTTTGTTAATTTAATTCGAAAGTTGTTAACTTGTTATCTTATTGGTGGCTTGAATCGGCTTCTTGTTACCACGGCTTCTCTCTGCCAATTATACGCAGTTTACCTTTTGAGCTAGTTTATGTTCAATGACCCTTTAGATTAATCTCTCTAGTTACTTTTAATTTTGAATTCTCATTTTAGATACATTTAATTCCCAACCCCCCCCCCCCCCCCCCCCCCCAAAAAAAAGCACAACCAAAAAAAAATTTCTTTATGTGTTTATTGGGACTCAAATTTGTTTTGGTTGTGTATGCATTAAATAAACATGTGCAAATTCGTGAGTTTTCTGTTTTTGGATTCCCGAGAATGAAATTTTGTTAGGCTTCCTTATTCTATTTATCCTTTGTGCGTTGGTTTTAACCTTCTCAACAGCTAAGAAGGTTCCAATTTCCCCCCTATTTCGCAACATTAGAACGTAGGGAAAAACAAAAAGTGTACTTCTTATAATAAACTTTGCTTTCTTGTTCTAGTTTATTTGTATCAGTCTGGATTTTTATGTACTGCAAATGGTAAACTTGGTCATATATAAGCAATTTCAATTTTTCTTATAAATATTACTTTTGGGGATGTAATAGTTGAGATTCAACCTTATTTATCTAGAAAAATTCTTCCTAGAATGGATTATAGGATATAATGGGTTATAGGAGATTGTCCTCAGACTCTTCTTGTCGATTATAGGCACTCTGTGCTACTCACATACATTTGCACTTTTCTCAAGCTTGTTATATGGCCCGATTTCATATTTTTCTTTTTTGCCTTTAGTATTGGTGACTTAGCAGAAAAAGCTTGAGGTAAGGAATACAAAAGAAAAGAACAGAAAAGAAGAAAGATTGTATAGTTTGTTCTGACTTGAAATTTACTACGGAACCATTTATGCTTGCAATATGATGATGATAGTATTGTAGTTTGTTTTGACTTGAAGTTTATTACAGTATCGTAATTATGCTGGGGTGTAAATAACTGATATGACCAGTTTTTGTTGCAAAATTTAAAGGCTGATATCCTCATCCTATTTTGCAGAAAATAGCCAGGTCTATGCCACTGGTTTCAATGATTTAAGGCAGCTAGGAATTTCAGATGATAGAAGTTATACTACTGTATGCAATCTCAAGCTTATTATCATGTTATTTTCTAGTCTTTTGGGTTCTTTTAGATGGAATAAATATGTTCTGCACAAAACATATAATGGGCAGTGGGTTCATCTTCCAAAAGGAATGGTTTCATCCATTTTCTTAGTACTTGAATACTATTCACCATTTCGAGAGAATTTCTGAAGTTTGATTTCCAAAGGGATTGCAAAAGAAAAGGAGAACTGATGAAGAAAACAATTTTTAATTTTTTATCGATATCTTTTTTATTTTTGCTTGCTGTATCCTTCTGCTACAAAGTGGTAGATTGTGTAAAAACAAGAATGTAATTATTTTCGTTTACAAATTTTCATATGTAATTTACTATATTTATAAAATGAATGAAATATAAAGAAAGAATATTACAATGTTGTTCAATTTTTCGTTGGTGATGTGGAATGAGATTTGATATATTCTAACTTGTACTAAGGTACTTGTCATGGTTTTACTTAAAAATAGTCCATTTCTTTTGATATTTGCACTTTTCCTATCAAAGCCTCTCAAGGCACTTAATTTCTCTCCTGAAGCTTCACAAGCGCAAGTGGTTCCTTGTATTTTGGATGATGATAATCCGAATGGGTTGCCACTGATATGAATATGCAGTTAATTATCCCATTGAACATTGGGCTAAAATTCAACTCTGGACTAAAGTTGGGGGGTTTATTTATTTCACTCTACTCTTGTTTTTCATTTCTGGTTTTCTGCATTTTGGTCATGGAGGAGAGGTGAGGTAATTGTGGCTCTAGCTTTGGCATTTGGTGGCTGCAGCTATAACATTTATAAAAAGGATGACCAGAATCTGACTGTTAGATAAGGATAATGGAAACATCAACTATAGATTACAGGGTAGGAGGGTGTGTTTAGTTAAATGTAATTGGCAAGGAATGGTATTAGCGGGCTAGTACCAGTGGAAATTGTGTTGGGACGACTTTTTCTTTTTCATACAGAATCATCACATGATTTTTATTGGTGAATTGGCAAAAGTAGTAAACATGTACATTTTTTTTCCCAAATCATTACAATATTTGAAACTCAATTCTAGAAGTTAAGTTTTCTTTCTTCCTTTCTTTTTCGGAGAAAATGATATTCACACTGTTTACAAATATTCATTTTTGATTTAAAAAATTTCTTATAATTTAATCCGTAACAATCTTTGCATTGAACCCACAAATCTCTATATTTATATTTTTGAGTTACATCGTTTTATTAGAACTTTCGATTATAGCTAAATCGTTACCCTTTTCGATGATTCGATAACACCTTGTCTTAGACCAAAATCATGTATTGATGCGCCAAAATAATATTTAATAATTACTAATTAATTTTTTTTTAATTTAGTCAAAATAAAATAAGACAATTTAAGAAAATTAAAATCAATGGCAACTAAGTAGTCAACTGTTCTGCCATTTTCAACCTCAAATATTGTATTTAAAAATATATGTCAAAAGAATAATTAAAAAGTTTGTGTGTATTTTATTTTTTAAAATTTACTAGTAATCAATAACTTATTTTTTAAAAAAAATCCTTTATAGCATTTCCAAACATAAACAATTTTAATTCGAACCAAATTCTCTACCATCCACATAGACAATTTTAAATTTTAAATTTTAAATGATTTCTATAACAATTCTACATATTTTTCAAACGAAGCAATTTTAACATCTTGATATTGTAATTCCAGATCAATTCTAATTTCACGAAACCCAAAAAAGTTCAGTAGACTTAACCCAAACAATAAATAAGATTTATTTCATTCTATGATTTCCAAGCCCTCAAATCAAGCGGCGGCTTGCCCTTGGGAAAACCTCACCATAAAACTTTTGGCGGGAACCGAATTGCCACACTCCACCTATAACACTTTCTTTCATCCATTGCCTTACCCTAACTCCGGCAATATGAACAACGGCAACAGCAGAAAACGGCCTCAGCCACCGCCACCACTGCAACAGCCCCAGCAGAAGCACCATGCCGGAATGGAAGACGAAGATGTAGACGAGGATGTTTTCCTCGAAGAAACCCTACTTCTCCAACACGAAAAAGACATCCAAGCCCTCCATGACGCCGAGGAGCGTCAAGCCCTCGCTTTGCAGCTGCAGAAATGGAAGCGCCCTCCACTCTCTCAACCTTACCTCTCTGAGTCTCAGAGCGTCGGTGTGTTGTGCAATTACCATTTTGCCGCTTATTATGAGTGTTTTGATTGTTGTTATTGTAGATGTTGAAATTTAGGGTTTCTAAGAAAAGGTAGTTTTGTGTTTTCTGAAAAATATGGTTTATTTTATGGTTTTTTTTTTCCTGGGTAGTATTTCAACAGCTGGACATTGACTATGTTATCGGAGACAGTCATAAAGAACTGCTGCCTAATTCTTCTGGTCCTGCTGCTATTTTGAGGATCTTTGGTGTCACCAAAGAAGGTATCTTTATATTCAAGTAGTTGTACATTTCTTGCATAATAATATCTTGTCTTTTATTGAATTTATGGAGCTGAATTTCTGGCTTAAAAGTTAAATGCTTTTTTAATTGCTGTACTGGAGCAGTGGCGTTTTACATTGCTCTTTTTTCTGGCCTTTTATGTTGGGCAGGAGGGGGTACTGTTAAATTTACTGGTTTGTTGGCTGTTTCCATTAGTTGAAATATTTAGCAGTGTTTTTGGAATGTTTAGCAGTGTTATTTGTTTATGATCCCGAAAAGTAAGTTATGTTCCACAAAACAGGAAACAATAAACATTTTTTCTCCTTTTTTTTTTTAATACTACTTGCAGGCCACAGTGAATGGAAATTGAAGACAACATTGAATCAGTGATTGATTTTTTATTAGTATTTTAGCAACTGAAATTCAAGATAGAGATCATTTATGTATGGGATAGGTTTGAAAGTTAATGAATTCCGTTGTTTTCATATTTTGATTTTAATGAAATCCTTCGCGTTTTTGCCTGTTGGAAGAGTAGTTGTTTTCTTATAAAAAAGAAAACCCTGGAAATTAGGATTCTGTGCATGTAATTTTAGTGTTTGATGAAAATGAAGAAGATTTGGAATATGCTCATTCATGTTCTCATCAATTTATAACAGTTTGGAATCTATACGAAGCGTTATAATACCAGTGTTTTTTGCTTTGGAAGTAATTGTATAAATTTAAGGAACGACCATCTTGGTTATTGGTCAGGACATAGTGTTTGCTGTCATGTACATGGATTTGAGCCTTATTTCTACATCAGCTGCCCTCCAGGATTTGGCCCTGATGATGTTTCGCATTTCCATCAAATTCTTGAGGTACTCGTGTTACCTAATCTACATATTCACGCTGTGTCTTCATTAAATTCTTGAGGTACCTATTTCCTTGCATTTTAAATATATGCGCTTCTTGCATCCTTTTCTAAACAAAAATAATGTTGCTTAATATATCGAATCTCCTTTCCATTTAGCTTATCCTAAACCTACTCACCCATTTTGCTTGGAAAATAATTGTTTAATCCTTCTTTTTGCAATGTCGTCTTGCTTATTGGTATAGGGGAGGATGAGAGACGTGAACAGGAACAGCAAGGTTCCAAAGTTTGTCAGACGGATTGAGTTGGTTCACAGAAGAAGCATAATGTATTATCAACAGCAGAGTTCTCAGCCTTTCCTCAAAATTGTAGCGGCATTGCCAACAATGGTTACCAGTTGTCGTGGTTAGAATTCACTTTACTTTGCCTATTCCAAGTTTCCATTGCAATGAATTGTTTTGTGTGCACTTGTGTGCAAAACTCTCATGATGGCTTTTTTAGATGTAGCTGTCATGTCTTTGCCATTAGAGATGGCTTTTTTACTCTTCATTAATTGACCCATAACTTGAAAGATGTGCTTGCCAAAAAGACTGCCCAGATATATAACATGATCCAGAAAAATTAACCACAAATATATATGCTCTGCATGTAGTACCTACCTTGGAAGATACTGTATGTGCTGGATGATTAGCACTATGGTAGCATAATAGGACGATCTTTTCCTTTGTACTGGTGTGATTCTATTGTTGATCATATCTTGTTTGATATCATTTAACATGCCAAAAGTTATCAGGCATCCTGGACAGAGGCATACAAATTCATGGGCTGGGCACGAAGAGCTTTATGACGTATGAGAGTAATGTTCTTTTTGCCCTGCGATTCATGATTGATTGCAATATTGTTGGTGGGAATTGGATTGAAGTGCCAGTAGGAAGATATAAAAAGACAGCGAAAAGCTTGTCCTACTGCCAATTGGAGTTCGATTGTTTGTATCCTGACTATTCTATGGTGTTCAAATCATACCTCTTCTTGATAGAATCATTTTGAATGGTACATTTTCTTCTTGAAAAGTTATTTCCTTAATGGTTGGCCTTAGTTACACAAACTTGATCAGCCATGTTCCTGAAGGAGAATTCTCAAAGATGGCTCCCTTTCGCATTTTAAGTTTTGACATAGAGTGTGCAGGTCGTAAAGGCCTTTTCCCTGAGCCCACCCATGATCCTGTTATTCAGGTTAGATTAGTTTCATTTTCTGAATGGTGAACACCACTTTATGCCTTTAATTTTTCTGAATGACATTTTCTTCTTGCATTTTAGGTGGCAAATCTAGTTACCTTACAGGGAGAGGATCAACCATTTGTTCGTAACGTAATGACCCTTAAGTCATGCTCACCAATAGTTGGGGTTGATGTTATGTCATTTGACACCGAGAAAGAGGTTTTGCTTGCTTGGAGGGTAATATGCCCGACACAAAAGCTTCATTTTCGGTTTTGGTTATCATGAGTTGCACCATCTTTCTTTCCTTGGGGATGAAGGAAGTTTTATCTATGTCAATGTCATTATTGTCCTTAATAAAATATATTTCTAGTAAAAATAAGTTAAAAGCAAATGCAAAAAGTGGTATCGAGTAGGGATTGAAATTGGACCAATAATTCTAAACACAGCCAGCAGTTACATATATAACACTAATTTTATTGTCAACTGAGCTTCTTTCTGTAAATTCTTAATCAATTTAGGGACCTTTCTTACCTGCCTTTGCAAAAATTTTTTGTTGGGTATGATGGTTCGGTGGTGGAGATGTTGTTTACTTAATGTTTTCATAAGATCACTTGGATAGATGCCTCAATAGTTTACATTGACAGGATACAAGAAAATTTCTCTTTGTTATTAATATTAGTACATTAGATGCATGCTAATTCTTTGATTGATTAAGTAAAGGCAGCATTCTTCTGGCAACTTGATCTATTTGTTCTGCTTCTCTGCTTTGATTTCAGCTAAATTTTTTTTGTTTAAATTCTAGGATTTTATCTGTGAAGTGGACCCTGATATAATCATTGGCTATAACATTTGCAAGTTTGATCTTCCCTATCTTATCCAGGTAAGTGGAATCTTTTTATCATTCCTCTCCTGTTTAATATTCCTTGCATACTGAGATTTTTTTTGAGCTTCTGTATGTTATAAACCCCTTGTGAAAGCAGGGAATAATGACTGCCCTTAAGTTATCGCCTTCTGTAATCTTAAGTATTTGATGGATATTCAATGTTGTGAAGAGAGCAGAAGTGCTAGGAATAGCAGAATTTCCGATACTTGGGCGGATTAGAAACAGTAGAGTTCCGTGTCAAAGATACTACATTTTCTTCAAGGTGAGTATAATTTTGACCTACATATTCTCTGCCCTACAAGCTCTGATGAAGATTAAGAAATTGTAATATCCTATCATATTGACTAAACTTTGAGTTTGTTGTCATTTGTGTAGACAGTCTTTCTTGGTCATCAATTTTAGTTTTGAAATTAAACGCCTGGTGAATTTTTTAAGGATTATGTACTGAACAAGATGTGATACTGTTTTAGATTGAGGTTAGAAAATTGGCTTAATTCCATAATGCCCCCCTGTAATGTTGAATTGCTAGCAAATTCGCCTTGTGTTATTACTCCCCCTCATGTACACTTCACCTTTGAATTGACAACTTTGCTCTTGAAGTTTAGCTACTAAAATTTAGGGGACAAATTTGCCCTTATAATTTTTTAACTATTGTTATTCTTGTTGATTTGCTACATGGAAACAAAAAAAGGCCGCTACTCCAGGCTGATATTGCTATTGCACTCTTATATAAAAAAACAGAAATCCTAACTCTAAAATGGAAAAATTTTTTGTCACAAATTCCATATACCTTGATATCACTAACTAATATAATATCTAGCATATCCTCAATAGATTGCAGCCTTTTTGTCATGCACTCTGATTTCCATTTATCATTTCATCCCACGTAATCCTGTGAAAGTTTCAGGCAGAGACATTGTTCTATTTTTCGTCAATCTATTTTTTTTACTTCTTCTGTTTGAGACTTCCCTTATTATCATTTTGTTCCAGCTCGTGTAAATTTGGTGTAAAAATTTTAAATTTTGGCACAAAAAAAAAAGAAGAAAATTGTCAAAGCATTATGTATAAAAGGGCACAAATATCTTTTATCAATCCAAAGGGTTAATTTATGTGTCTTTTAAATACTGGAGGCAATTTACTATTAATGCAACATTATAGGGGGGGATTTTGTGATTTAGCCTAGAATATTTAGCAGTACTTGCTTTTGCTTTTGCAACACAACACAAGATGTGCCTTTGGTATTGCTCTTTAGCGCCATTTTGTTGAATCTTTATCTTTCCTACTTGTGAAATCTGAGAGCTACTTGTTGTACACAACAATTAGCTGACCTTGTTGGGTTACACCATGTCCTTGGTTTGTTGACTTTGTTGGGCTTTGGAATCTTGATTTCCTTGCTTGTTGCCTGCGAAAAGTTATAGTTAGTATGCACAAACTGATGGAAGATTAAAAGTGGAGAATCGAAAGATTATGTGAGAAGGAAGTTGGGGAGGGGGGAAGATAACTGAAAGAAAAGTAAAGTAACTGAAAGCAGAAGAAACTAAACTTCCTAATATTGAATTGTTCACTCATTCAATTAATACTGGAGCCTAGATTTCATAGTCTTTGCATGGCCTTTACTGATAACTGTGAAGAAATTAGTAACTAGAACCAGAACTTATGTTTCGGAGATTTGATTAATTAGGCCCAATTTCCAACAATGCAGTCCTTTCGAAGTGGTGAATGCCCACTTTTTTCTATTACACAATAACTAAATTAAAGCCAAGTCCCTAATTTGCCCTTAATAGAGGAGGTCTGGGAACAGAACAATGCCAACAGAATCCATTCACCTAGAGTAAGTCAAATTAAAGTATCATAGACGCTACTTATTTGCTTTTGCTTCTCCTTCTATAAGGTTGTTGAGATCTAGTCTAGTTTTAGTCTGTTTTGTTTAAGCAGATTTACATACATTGTTTTGCTGTTTGAGATCAAAAAGGTCAAATAGCTAGAAGAAATATGCTTATTGAGCAAAGAAATATTAATTCAACTTCACTTAAAAAGTCTTGTCTTAAAATGTTGATGTCACAATTTTAATATTCATTTTATCTAAAATGTATATTATACATCATGAAGTGAATGTGGAACAATTTCTGTGTTTTCCTTGCTCAACTTGAAAAATGGACATGCTTTTCCTTAGACCATTCCTTTCAGTGCTGCCTTTGCTCTATTCGTTCTTCCTTAGTTCTTTTCCTTGAGATATGAGCCACATTCACATTTGTTTATTATTCTTCACTCTTTTGACATGATTTTAACTTTGTCATTTCATCATATAGATAACTTCATAAAACTTCAAGCTGTAGACCTTACATGAAAATCTTGGATATTCTCTTTCCAACTAGTGAGTAGTTATATGTATTTCCATTGATTTTGGAGATGCCTGGTCTCTGTGGCATCTCATAGAACTTCATATTTTGAGACCTGCAATTTGAATAAATGAAAAAAATGATACCCTGAATCATGATACAATAAGGACAAAACTTAATGAAAGTGAATGCTCCTTGGGAATATATGATAGGTTTTAAGTGGCACCCATTATGCTGCATAAAAGGAAAATTGAAGAACAAAATTGCTGAATTTCCTATTTATGCTCCGCCAGAGAATAAGGTTGTCTTTCCCATTTTACTCTGAACTTTTCTATCATTCGTGGTGGAAGAGAAAAGTAGCTCTTTAACGGATCCTGTTGCCATGGTGTCTATCTCACTTTATATATGTAACATCCAGAATATTAGGGCTTAAGTTTCTTTAGTGTTGAAATCACTAGAGTAAGTGAATATGCTAAAAGAGACCTAGTTGCTTCTCAATGAATTTTGTAATCGAAGGGTATTGTGAGAGATTTGTTATTGTATTGTGTGTATGAATGATTACAATGGCCTATATTTATAGGCTTTACAAAATGAATTTAGAGACTATACATCAATGAATCTAAACAATTATCATATGTGGTAATGTTCTAATTAATCCTAATGATCCTAATTATGCGTCTAATATCACTAATTGATATGTACAATTTTCTAATTAATTCTAATTAATATAATCTTTTAAATTGTTAGAATATCCTATATCTATATCACTTCCTCTCAAGCTAAAGCACATATATGATGCCAGCTTGCTACACAGATAATCAACCGAACCTCATTTAGAGGCTTTTGTAAAGAGATCTCCCAATTATTTTCCAATTTTCACAAATCTTGTGGAAATTAAGTCTTGTTGTATTTTCTCATGAACAAAATGACAATCTATTTCGATGTGCTTCGTTTGCTCATGAAATATGGGATTGGATGCAATATGAAGAGCAGCTTGGTTATTACACCACAATTTTGCAAGCATTGAAGTTTTGGGACCCACATCAATTAGAAGCCAGTATATCCACATTCTTTTACATACTGATTGTGCCATAGCTATATATTCCAAATATGCACTCGATTGTGAGACAACATTCTACTTTTTACTTTTTCGTGATATCAGGTTTCTCCCAACAAAGGCACAATATCCTAAAGTGGATCTTTGATCTTCTTTAGGTCTTGCTGAGTCAGTATCCGAAAAGCATTCAAATCCTGGTGTGATCATGGTTTTTGTGCAAAATAGCCACGTCCAGGGGCTCCTTTCAAATAGTACACAATTTGTTTAACAGCTGTACAATGATCAACAATTGGAGTCGACATGTATTGACTCACAAAACTAATTGATTATGCTATATCTGGATGAGTTACTGTAAGATAATTCAACTTCTCAACTAATCTTCATACGTCTCAGAATCTTCAAAGAATTCACCTTACTTTTGTCAGCTGCAAGCTAGGAACCATAGGAGTATTAGATGGTTTAGCCCACAATTTTCTTGTTTTAGATAATAAGTCAAGGACGTATTTCCTTTGAGAGAGAAATATCCCTTTCCAACTCCTTGCTATCTTAATACCCGGAAATATTCTTTAACATTCCCAGTTCTTTTGTTTGAAATTGACTATGGAGAAATACTTTAAGAGATGAAATACTTATAGTATCATTCCCGGTGATAACAATATCACCCATATATACTACTAACAAAATAATACTAGCTTCAAACCGTTTGTAGAAAATAGAGTGATCAGATTTGCTTTTTTGCATTCCGAACCTTTTAACTGTTTGATTAAATCTTCCAAACCAAGCATGAGAACTTTGTTTCAACACATATAAAGACTTTTGAAGATGGCAAATAATTTCTCATGGATTTATTGGTGCTGCACTTGTTTTCTTGGTAGGTACAACTTATGATAGAATACATCTTGTTTACCTTGACAAAAACTTTCCCAATCTCCCCCGAGCAACAAACCCAGTAGGTTGCTCAATATAAACTTCCTCCATGAGATCTCCATGAAGAAAAGAATTCTTGATATCTAGTAGATGCAAAGGCCAATTATGAGTTGCTACCATATAAATGAATAATCTGAAAGACGTTAGCAACATGAGAAAATGTATCACAATCCATAAGTTTGAGCATATCGTTTGGCAACAAGACGGGCTTTCAACCGAGCAACTGAACATTAGAATTTAATTTAATTGCAAAAACTCATTTACACCCAATTACCTTCTCCTGCTAGTAAATTTTTTAAGTTCCAATTACCATTATCATCTAAAGCATTCATCTCCTTTATCATAATATTGTGCCATCTAAGACAGGATAAGGCTTCCTGAACATTTTTAAGAAGAGAGATATAGTCAAGAGACGTAATAAAGAAACAAGAAGAGGCTAGTAAGTGATTATAAGACGCAAACAAAGACGTAGGAAAAGTACACTGACGCTTACCTTTGCAAAGACCAATAGGAAGATCATCACTTGAGACGCGGTCTGATGATGAAGGAGCCGATTCAGGACATGCATTTGGAGGATTTTGTTGTTGAGAATACACCTGAATGATTGGAGCTTTTGCAGGAGGAGAAATAAAGGACGTGACAATATGATTAATGAATCATCCTCCCTCTCTTGAGTCGAACGAGTTGAGAATGGGGGGAAAGGTGTGTCTTCAAGAAAATTATCATTAGTTGACACAATCTACCTATCAAGGCTAGGACAATAACATCTATACCTTTTTTGAACATGTGAATAACCAAGGAAAATATATTTAATTGATTAGGGATCTAATTTTGTGACCTGAGTATGAACATCACGAACAAAAGTATAGCCAAATATTTTAGGCTCAATGGCAGACAAAGGTTTAGTTGGGAAAAGAGTATGATGATGAGCCTCACCATTAAGAGCAGATGAAGGCATGCGATTGATCAGAGAGCAAACTGTGGGCACTTCATTAATTCGAAAATGTTTAAGAACATGCATTTGAAATAAAAATGCTTTCGTAGTTTCAAGGAAATGTCTGTTCAGCTACCCCATTTTGAGATGGTATATCTACGCAAGAGGTTTGATAAATAATAGCATTTTGCACCATGTAAGATTGAAAAGATTTTGATAAATCTTCTTTGGCATTGTCACTTCGTAATATTTTTACAGAATCGTTAAATTGAGTTGTAATCTCAGCACAAAAAAACTCAAGAATGAGAAAATAATTCAGAACGATTTTTCATCGAATATAACCAAGTCATACGAGAGTGATCATTAACAAGAGTAACAAAATACTTGAATCCAGTTTTAGATATGACTGGACGCGGACTGCTAGACATCTGAATGAACTAATTAAGAAGGCGCATTTACTCGTTTATTGACTCTAGGACTCAAACTAACAAGATGATGTTTTGCAAACTGACAAGACTCACAATCTAATGAAGACAAACTCTGAAATTGAGGATAAAGTTTCTTTAACAATAGGAGAGAAGGATGACCTAGCCTAGAATGTGGTTCAAACGGGGTTACAATCCCCGAACAAGCTATAGACTTTGGCATCTATGTGTCAAGAATGTAGAGACCCTTAGATTTGTGCCCTTTACCAATCTTCTTCGTCTAAGATCCTAAAATAGGCAATAGTCAAGAGATATAACAATTAAGGGTACGGGTAAGTTGGTCATAGAAATTAAAACAGAAGACAACTCAAGGAAACTTAAGATAGATGACAATGAGATCAATGGAGTGGGGTTAATTGTGCCCAATCCAAGAACAAGAGATGTTGACCCATCAGCTAACAATAGATGTAGATTTGCATGACTGAAAAATAGAAAATAGATTTGAATTACCTGTCATATGATGTGTGGCACCATAATCAATTACCCATTTGGAGGATGAGGAGGCAAGACGTGTTTGGTTTGCCTAACTCGGTGATGGTAGTTGCAAGAGTAGATGAAGACTTTAATGATTCTTGCTATTGAGAGAATTTAACAAATTCATCTGCAAAGATCAAAATGGACTTTTTAGATGCATCATTGCCAGAGGCAATATGTGAGGATTGAGTTTCCTGGTTCTTATATTGAATTTTCTGTTATCACGCTTTATATGATTTGGCTTATTACAATAGTGACATACAAGCACCCTTGAATTTTGTCATCGAGTATCAGTTCTTTTTTAAACTGCCTTTGTATTATTGGCATGCATATTCATATTCATTATTTTGACTAATAAGAGCAATGCTAAGTTGAACAGACTGGGAACTCTGTGTAGTACCCTACTAAATACATCTTGCAAGGACAAAATCTCAGAACTAGAAAGAATATGAGATTTAGCAGTTTCAAATTCAAGCAGAAGACCAGCAAGAAACTCATATTAGCCATTTGTCCATTTGAGCTTGTTGAACTTTCACATCAGGACTAAACGACAGTAACATATTAAGCTCCTAATAAGGTTTTTGAAAATCCATAAAATAAGTCGTGAGGGATCTATCTTATTTCTTTGCACGATAAATAAAAGGTTTTGTACACCTCATAAATGCGAGAAATGTTCTGTTTCCCAGAACTATAAAAATTCTTAATACTTTGTTGAGTCCTTAACAAATTCACAGTGATTAATTAAGCCAATTACCCCATTGTCAATGGAATTTTGTATCTGTAGGAACAATCTTGCGTCCTTCTTTAGCCATGTCTGCCTTGTACCATCTTTTGGAGTATCATCAGTTGTATGATTATCTTTATCAATACTTAGCAAATAAAGACGAATTGTTATACTCCAATCAAGATAGTTAGAATTATTGACTTTATGTTCCATGATTTGAGACATCACAGGAACCATGTCAGACATAACTACAGATTTTGTCTCAATCATAATTACAAAGAAACTAATAAAACAAATATAACACCAAAATCAGAAGGATAGATCCAAACTCTTGAAACAAGAGTGAAGAATACCAAAACCTATCACCAGTAAAATTTTCAGCAGCGGACGCGCCCTCATGCGTCAGCGCGTGAAGCTGTGATAGATTCTTGTGGCGATTCGTGTGATTCACTTGCAAGGTCTTTGGTTTCTAGATTTTGCTCTTATATGATGGAATTAGAGAGTATTGAGAGAAATTTGTTCATTGTATTGTGTGCATGAATGACTATAAAGGCCTATATTTATAGGCTTTATAAAATGAACATAGACACTATACATCTATGAATCTAGACAAGTATTATACAATGTAATGTTCTAATTAATCCTAGAGAATATTGCATTTTTGGTACCAAATGTTTGAGGCATTGGCAGTTTCAGCCCCTAAAGTTTGGATGAAAGCAAATCTAGTATCAAATATTTCAATTTTTTAGCACATTCAGTTCTATTGACTAGTTTTACCAAAATCTTATCAGAATCTGGTCAAGTGATACTCACATGTTGATGATCAAATTTTCAAAAAAAATTAGAAGAAAGGGAAAAATTTTAATTATCATAATCTGTAATTAAAGGCACCAATATAAGTTTACACGCGATAAATAATTAGATAAACATAAGTCGAAAAATTGAAAAAATTTGCTTTGACAGTGCATTTTTGTGTGCCTTTAATTAAAAATTATGGTAATTAAAATTTTTCAAACTTTCATCATTGCAGGTGAGTATCATGTGACCAAGTTCCAATAAGATTTTAGCAAAACCAGCGAATGGGACTAAATGTACTAAAAAATTGAATTATTTGGTACTAGATTTACTTTCATTCAAACTTTAAAGACTAAAACCGCAGATGCCTCAAACATTTGGTACCAAAATTGCAAATTTCTCTTAATCCTAATTATCCTGATTAGGCTCCTAATGTCACTAATTGGGATATGTACTAACTTCTAATTAATGCTAATTGATATAATCATACCAATTGATACAATATCCCATATTCGTTACAAATTCAAGAAAATCATGTAGTTTGTGAGAACTATTAGACTGCCAAAGTGATTCACCATCAAAGCTGTACTGAAGCTTTTCAAAACAAATATTGGACTTTAAAACGCTGAAATAAGTAGAGCTGGGAAAGTTGTTCCCCATTGACGTGGGAAATGTTATCAATAGCAACTTTGAGATGGAGAAGCGTATGAGATTTTATGTGGAAGCCCATTTAGGGTTTAATGTTTAACAACATCTGTGACTTGAACTGTCTGATATCTGGGTATTGAACATGATGTAATCTTTTAAATATTTCTAGGGCGCTTGCTAAGTAAATTGTGATGAACTTGGCTGCTTGTACTTTTTGGTATGGCAGACAATATGGTACCAGGGAAAGTAAAGAAGTCACAGTAGAAGGGAGAGTGCAATTTGACTTGCTTCAGGTTTTGTTTATGAGACGTTTACCCTATGAGACTTTTTCGTTCACTAATCTGATGTGAAATTTACTTGAGTCATTTTGTTGTGCCCTGTTTTGCTACTGCAGGCTATGCAGAGGGATTATAAATTAAGTTCGTATTCATTGAATTCCGTTTCAGCACATTTCCTTAATGAGCAGGTAATAATTCTTTACACAATTTCAGGACACATAACACTACTGTATTTTTTGTCTTGGATAAGTTGGGAATGGCACTTAGTATATGAACATATTGGTGAGGGGATCTTTAAGTTTGATTAGGTTTTTGTTTTGTGATTTTGCTTATTATTTTATGTTTATTTTATTTTATGATCTAGTCTCCTCTTGATGTCTCAAGGTGATGATTCAAATTGATAATCTTTCTAGATTACAACACCTTCCCCCCCCCCCCCCCCCCCCCCAAAAAAAAATCCAAAAAAAAAAGGAATGAAAAGGATATTGGAAAAAAAGGACAAAACGGCTGTTCTTTGTAGGTCAGGTGCATCAACATCTTTCATTTTTCCGTGAACATCTGATAAAGAATCAATGGAAATCATGTTTGTTTACTTCTGGACTTCTAGTGTGATTTATCACGCAAGGTTGTCGATTGGGTTTTGGGAGTTGCGGTTTGACAAATCCGACCTGGCCCATTTTGATTTGCAATATTTTGGCCAAAGCTTTGCCTACCAAACCTCGTATATTTAAGTATCAGGTTTTAGTCTGGACAAAGCGAAGAGATGTTCCCTCAAGTTTTTACTTTTGATTTCTTGGTATTATAAAAGATCAAGAAAATTCTCATAAAACAGTGGTTGAGCTAGTAATTAGTTTGTCTTTTGAAATGCGCTATTTTTTACATTATCTCAATGGGCAGATGATGAAAGTGCATCATGAATGACTTTTTTAAAGGCATTTTAAAGTTGGGGCCAAATGTGAAAGTCAGTATGGATAACTTGTGAAATAAATTAATTGGTCACAGTGACTATAAATTTTGAATGGCTACATGATAAGGAGGTAAAAAAGGAAAACTTAGGAGTAAGTGAGGGAAGGGGGCGGTAATAGAAATAAAGGTAAAATGAAAATTCTTAAAAGGGGTTCTTAACATCAAAGGGGCTCCATCTGAAATTATGCAATTGTATGTCAATGTATTAAAAAAAAAAACCATCAGTATGCATCATCCAGTAAAATGGGTTTAAAGTATTTGTTTGTTGGCCAAAATGAAGCATAGCAGAAAATTAGACTGCTATTTTACACAAATTAAAATGTTTAAAAATGTTTAGTCTTGTATTCCTAAAATATCATAAGGTAAAATTACGTTTTAAGAGTCACTTTAAAGATAATAAATATACATATGCAGATGTAAGATGCAAGATACACGCATTACTGTAGGATGCACATGCATATAATACGTGCATGTATATCTAGTTTGGACTGAATTTAAAATGTAACATGCTTAGGGTGGCCCCAGCTCGGCCCACTTTGAAATTGGGCCCAACTTCTATATATTGGCTCTGTCCAGTCCATTTTTCATTTTAGGTTTGACCCTAAATTAAAATGTTGGGGGCTGTCTAAGCTCAGGCCATCTTGATCTAGTTGATAATCTACCGCAGAAATTTTGATGCTGGAGTAACATCTTTTGCTAGTTTAATCACCCTAGAGCCAGATGGGGGCAACTAGAAATGAGGAAAAATGGGTTCAATTCTGTGATATCTTTTTTTTGAGTACTCATATGGATGCCATCCCCATTTTCGAGTAAAAAGGGCAAAGATTAATATATACTTTAGATGCTCTTTGTTTTGGCTTTTCTTTTCTTCCCTGTTGTAGGGACTCTCCTCTCACCTCTAAAATACTAGTCCTGTGTCACGTTGTGTCGACATGGGTGTAGACGCAAGATCCATGTCCGACGTGATGAACCAATAGTTGGTAACTATGACATTTTCTACCAAGAATAAAAAGGAAAATGCTTTAACATGGAGTCTGTGACTTCATTGGTAACATAAAAGAATCAATATGATTGAGTTGAATATGAGGTGATGAGAGGAAGAATGAGAAGAGAAACCCAATAAAGAAGAGGAAAAGTAGGAGAGAGAAACATCTTGTTATGGTAGTATTCTTCTATTGTCTTCTATTTTCTCTATGCGCCATTGTAAGTTATATTTTGCATAGAGATACATGTTTATATTTTCAAAATTGAGCCATAAAATCATTTAAATCGATTTGCATCGTTAATTACATTATACTACATTGCCATATACTATCATACAATGCCCATACCTAACTCTTTGACAGTGCCCCCCATGTTCTCAATTCATGAACATTGATGAATCCAACATGTAGTCCTGTTCCATTCCCGAGTCCATGTAACATTGCTCTTCTCTGGCTGTGTGTGTGTGTGTGTGTGTGTTTTGTGCATAGAGGGTATTGGTTTTGGTCTAAAAGTTTTATCTATTATACATTCTAGGGATACAACCACACATGCAGAAGCATGAACCTCATCGAGTGTCACATGAATGCAACTAATAACGTACTCATACTTTATTTCCTCCTGCAATGATGCATTAGGTGAGCAAACTTATTGACTATGTTACCTGAACTCATCCCTTTGCACTAGAGTACTCGTGTCAATAGGGTGCAGCATGCATATGGGTGTGGGACAACTGCTACGATACAACTGGAGTCACCAGAGGTGAAGAAAGAGAAGACAAAGATGATTTGTGGCGTGAAAAAGAAGAGAACTCATACACTATGTTTGCGAGGAAGGAAATGGAGGGAAAAGAAAAGAAGGGAAAGAATTTTAAGTTTTTTTTTTTTTTTTTTTGGGTTTGGGAGTAAGAAAGGAAAAAGAAGAGAAAAGTTACTTAATCATTTTCTTTTGTTTGGGAGGAAGGAAAGGAAAAGAAAAGAAAGGAAATGGAAGAAAAAGTTGGCTTGTTTTGGTCCAAAAATTTTCCTCCCAGGAAAAGAAAGTTTCCTTCCCTTCTTTTCTTTTCTCTTCTTTTCTTTTCCACTCCAAACTCCCAAACTAAGCAATAGTTTGTCCAGACCAAGATGGAAAGAATGATGCCATCCCCATTTTGGAGTAAAAGGGGCAAAGATCAATATATACTTTTTAGAGTTAAATCTCTTCTGTTACATGGACTTTCCTCTCATCCCCAAAATACCCATGTTGTGTCGTGTTGACATGGGTGTAGATGTGGAATCCCTGTCCAATGCAGTGAACTAATAGTTGGGTACTTTTTGACTTTTTCTACCAAGCAGAAAAAGAAAAAGGCTTCCGCATGGAGGCTGTGACTTCCTGGCAAACATGAAAGGGTGAATAAGATTGCGGAAGATGAGGTGATGAGAGGAAGAATGAGAAGAGAAACCCAATAAAAAAGAGGAAAGTAGGGAAGAGAAACATCTCATTATAGTAGTATTCTTCTATTGTCTTCTATTTTCTCCATGCACCATTGTAAATTATATTTTACCCATTTAAATTGATTTACATCATCAAATGGAATTATACTACAGTGCCATATACTATCCTACAGGACACACCCACACACCTGTAGTTAACGCTTTGACAGTGCCTTCCATATCCTCAATTCATGAACACCTGTACCTGAGTACATGTAACGTAACTCTTCTCTGGCTGTGTGAGTGTGTTGTGTGCATAGGGTAGATTTTTTTGGTCTAAAAGTTTTATACATTATACATTTTATTTTTTCTGGTTTAAGGTTTTATATATTATACATCTTAGGGAGTACAACTGCACATGCAGAAACATGAACCTGATCTAGCGTCATATGAATGCAACCAATAACCTATTCATACTTTATTTCCTCCTGCAAAGATGCATTAGGTAAGCACACTTACGGACTTTGTTACCTGGACTTGTCCCTTTGTCCTAGAGTAACCGTGTCTACACAATACGACATGGATACAGGTGTGGGACAACTGGTACAATATAGCTGGAGTCACCAGAGGTGAAGAAAGAGAAGACAGATGATTGGTGGCTTGAAAAATAAGAGAACTCATAGTTTGTTCAGATCCAGAAGGAAAGAATGATGTTAAAACTGTCACCAGAGGAAGAGAATCATTCGCTGGGGGTAGAGAATCTGTTGTTGCTGTTTTTCTTTAATTCATTTTTAAGACAGGTAGCCTTTTTTTTTTTTTTGGGGGGGGGGGGGGGGAGGGTGGTTGTTGATGGCTGGAGAAGAACAGGTTATTTGTTTGCAACAAATCCTCAAACTTTTGATAGAATTTAATGAAGTGCGCCAAACATTTCATCGTACCTATTTTTTTCCCACATTCTATGTTTACCTAGGTAAATTATGTTTTGACCCCTCAATTTTTAAATTTAGAAAAAATCTTCCCTACTTTATTTTTTTCCTACAATTCTAACACTTTTGTTCACTACTTCACACTTGTCCTCGCTCAAAATCTATTAAATATACCTGTGTCCCTGAATTTTAAATTTCAGAATATTAAAGATCGGATACTTGGACCCTGAGTCCATGTAGCATAGCTTACAGGCCAAGTTGTTTGATTGATTTGTTGCTTTAGGAACTTTCTGCACTTGCCGAAAAGGAAAAAATTGTCTCTCCACTCGCCCAAAAGGAAAAAATTGTCTGTCTACATATCCTCAACTTTGCCTCAGCAGAGGGTTCATTAATGTGCCTTAAAATGTCTTTGCTAGTTGTATATTTTTTCTGTTAGAAGATCACAGTTCCTTCTATCTTAAATAGAAGGCTGTCTGTGGATGCAAGTTGTATGAAATTGTCAAAAGCAGCTGAGTTTAAACAAAATGGTTATTAATTTTTGGGGCTGATTTATGAATCATTGACAATGGTTGGGTTTTGGCTTCTTAACATGAGTCCTGGTGTTGCTTGTCACATGAAACTAAGACTAAACCAAGAAAAATAAGTCTTGGACTGAATTTTTAGTGTCATTTATTGATGTAATTGGACGTTCTTTCTCTTAATGAAGTCTGCATGGGGACCTCGTGCCTCACATCTAATGGCTGAAAAGAAGGTAGGATTTCAGTGAAAGGACGACAGTAAATGTGTACTCTCCTTGGAGAACAGTTCTGTTTTCCTTATCAGCAGCCTTGTGCTGGTAAGAAAATAACTGGTTCTGTTGCTTTATTTTCTACATGCCAATACAAATTATAGATATCTTTGCCTGGCTAAAAGCAGAATTGCTATCTTTGAAAGAGCTATTGTTGAATATTGACCTATTCTATGGTCAGGATAAGCCGTTGTTCTTGTGCCATCTGTAGTTTTCTTGTTCAGGATATATTTGTAGGATTTGCAAGATGTTTGTTGAAATTTTAGTGCGTGCAGAATGAGGATGTTTATAGTATATATCTGTTTGATTTACAAGACATTCGTTGAATGTTTAATTTGTGTGCAGAAAGAGGATGTTCACCATTCAATCATATCTGACCTTCAGAATGGGAACTCAGAAACAAGGCGGCGTCTAGCTGTGTATTGTTTGAAGGTGTGCATGTCTCATTCTATATGTATTTTTTATTTCAACTTTTATTTTTCTTCTTCATTGGTTTCTATTTTTGTTAGTTTATATTTATCTGTCTTTCATGCTTATAATGGAATCTATAGTATGCTAGATAAGGTAGCATGTAATCTTATGACAATTTAGGAAAATTTACTGCAATATTTATTTTCCACTGGAAATAAAGGGGTTCTTGGTGTGAAGTATTGTCCTGTTTGATATACGATGTCATGGATCTTACATGAATCAGCCTTGTCTATTCTATGGGTAGTGTTTACCACAGCAGGAGCCTCATGCACTAGGTTTGCATTTTGGTATAGAAAGTGTTGTACATAATTCATGCTCCTAACTGTTGACCCCACTACTAATTCATGAAGCCACACTTCTTTCTTTCTCATTTCCGGAGGAGTTTCGAAATACCTACCATGAATTCTTCTATATTCAATATTAGGATCACACTGCAGAGTTGCTTAATTGAATGGATTGGAAATTTTATGGTGCCGGTTAGCTGTGCTTGTTACTTTTGGTTTCTTACTAGGTAGTCATAAATTAATATCTTTAATAACTATTAAGCTGCATGGAGATTATGACTTGCAGGAAGTTTCTGGTCTGATTTTCGCGTGCCTGTTCTACATCTGATGGTAGTAGGCGTATTCAAAAGCATTTGATGTTGAAAAACTTACTGTAGTGTTTTGCTCCAGGATGCTTATCTACCACAGCGGCTTTTGGACAAATTGATGTTCATTTACAACTATGTGGAGATGGCTCGTGTAACGGGTGTCCCTATCTCATTTCTTCTGTCAAGAGGGCAGAGCATTAAGGTTGGTTGAGCTTTGCAAACTTTTTAGTCTTGCTGCTTGGAATGGATTTTATTTATTGGAGTCTTGCTTACCTTCCTCTTTGGATGAGCGGATGTGAAACATTTAACAACTGTCTTCAGGTATTGTCTCAACTTCTCAGGAAGGCGAAACAAAAAAATCTTGTTATTCCAAATGTCAAACAGGCTGGATCTGAACAAGGAACGTATGAGGGTGCAACTGTAAGCATATGATCTCCCTATTCATCCATGATTTTTAAATTAATAATAAGAAGTGTATGGCATACTATTGTCCTGAAGTCCTTGTCCTGTTTATAATTGTTTTGCATGCAAAATTGACCAATTTAATTGGTGTTATCGTTCTGATGAAGTCTATTATATCTTATTTTGTTAGAAGCAGCACTAAGGTAGTTCCTTACCTTTCAAATCATCAGAATGCATTTTACCATGCTCTGAACCTGCTTTACATAATATTAACTGCTATTTTCAGTGTAGTGACACAGTAGCATTGGGAATTGAAATCATTTTCCTGTGTGGAAGTTGCTTTATCTTTCTTCTAATCTAAATCTTGACTAACAAGGTGAAAGTTATTTATTCAGTAAGGATATTATTTTCCTTTTATTGATGATATATCATAAACATTTATGCTTATAATGCTGCTGCTGTTTATTTGGTTCCTGCTGTTTCCCTTTCACTGCTTTCTAAAATAGTACATTTTCCTTCCCCAAATTTGTCTTCTAACATCTTTATTTTCGCCAATTAGTTCTCTACTCGATTTTGTCTTGTGATGCAATCAATATGACCATGTTGAGAGATACTTACCAGTCATATCGAGTTCATTTCAGCTTGTACAAATGTTTGATTGGTTTGAGATATTGAATGTTCAATTCTGCGGAGTGATGGTGTTTTGACTTCTGTTGGTGGGAGTGACCATGAATGATACTATAATTTGGCTCGTAACAATGTTGTGTGGTATCATATCTTTCATATTCATCGGTCATGAAACCTTTTTAAATGAAGTATTATTGTGGTTTCATATCATCTGATATCATTCCTTTCACAGGTTTTGGAGGCCAGTGCAGGATTTTACGAGAAGCCTATTGCAACACTTGATTTTGCATCTCTGTATCCATCAATAATGATGGCTTATAATTTATGTTACTGCACATTGGTAAGCAACAGTATTGTTCCCAATGTAACCCAGTGAGAGGAGGAGGATGGAACTGACGTGCTTTTGATTGATTTATCATTAGATCAAGATAAAGGCGTGTTTATTTCTTGAATTTTTTTTTTTAAAGGTAACTCCTGAAGACATACATAGACTTAACCTTCCTCCGGAATGCGTGAATAAAACTCCATCTGGCGAAACATTTGTTAAGTCAAAATTGCAGAAGGTTGATCTTTTTGTCGATGTTTTTGTTCATTCACACATATTGTTTGAATGTTTAGTAATGTTTTAAATGTTGCTTCAGGGAATACTTCCAGAAATTCTTGAAGAATTATTGGCTGCTCGTAAAAGGGCAAAAGCAGACTTGAAGGTATTAATTTAACTCTGATTTTTGTTGCAATTTCTATATTATCCTATGTAGTCATTGCTAAAAGTAACCACTTCTTCTTGCTGTTATATATTTATGTTGCAACGCTTAAAGACCTGTGGTCTTGAGATTTGATGAAGAACATTTCAAGACTGAACTACATTTTGGTCTTGAAATTCTGCACACTAAATTGGTTAGTGTTATTCATTATGAGAGGTTCATGTTTGTGGAACAACAATTAATAAGTGTTTCTGTAACACTTCAGGCATTGTGAATTGTTGGACCTTATAGTTTTGGTAGTGCCAATACAGTTAGTAACTTGATAATTGTTAGCGTTGTTCCATTTATTAATATCCAGAAAAAGTTTTGCATGCAGTATTAACCATACAGGTTTTTTAGGAAGAAAAGGATCCTTTGGTAAAAGCTGTTTTAGATGGTCGTCAACTTGCTCTGAAGGTAATGAGATCATTGATGTTATTGGCCATCTGTCGATTTGTAATTCTTAGCCCGTCAGTCTTGTTCAATGTGTGCTGAACTTTTCAGATAAGTGCAAATTCTGTATATGGCTTTACCGGAGCTACAGTGGGTCAATTACCTTGTCTAGAAATATCTTCAAGTGTTACAAGTTATGGTAATATGCCAATGCTCCACTGGCCTTGCTTTTCTTTCTTTACTTTTTTATATTTGTGGAGGGAAGAGGATTTTTTCTTTTTTGTTTTTTTTTTTTGTTTGTTGGGCCGGGGGTGGGGGGTGGGGGGAAGGGGAGGGGGCATGTTTTGGAAAATCATCTCTTCTTCTTGAAACGGCATTATCAAAGATTTTGTTTTACAATCACCTGATCCATTTGACTGGACATCCTGTTGAAGGTCGACAGATGATTGAACACACCAAAAAACTGGTGGAAGATAAATTCACAGTGCTTGGGGGCTATGAGCATAATGCTGAGGTATAGTTCTGTATTCTATTGATTTCTTTTTGGCTTGGCCTTTTGATTGCATCATATGATGTGGATAACGGCCCTTGCTTTCTCTGGGAAGGTATTTATAGTAATATATATAAGAACTAACAAAAGCCAATCATTTTGTACTGCTGGAAATTGGAAGGGTAGTAATTGGCTTCTGTAGTGATTTAGAGGCAACATGGGTTGAGATATTAATGATATTGTTTAGTTATCTAAAATGTAGAATTATTCCTTCTCGGTAATAGTTTGTACTTTAACATCACTTTGTTATCAGGTAATTTATGGAGATACAGATTCTGTGATGGTGCAATTTGGCGTCCCCACAGTTGAAGAAGCTATGAACCTAGGTAGAGAAGCTGCTGACTATATTAGTGGAACTTTCACGAAAGTAAGTACTGAAGTTTTTCTTTTTCATTGGCTATTAGCCATCTTTGGTCCTTTAATATAATTTATTTTAAGGAATTATAAGAACCCAAATAGATTCTTGACTGTTTTCCAACAAATTACCTGTTTTATCATTATTTAACCCAGTGCTTCTGTACAAAATGCTTGATTTCTTGCCTTTCTGATCCTTGGTCTTATTCTGGGGCTGATAATTTAACCCGTGGCTTTTTGCCAAAATCATTAATAATTGTATTTAATTCCTTCTAAAGATACCATATTTGGGTGTTTGTTATCATGTTTTCTGGATATAAATTGACTATAAACTTGCAAACTTTCATGGGCCTTATATGTCTTAGGAAACTAATTGAAGTTCATCCAATTAGTGAAATCAGAATTCAAGAAGCTGCTGTCGACTGTAATAGGCTGTTCAAGTGTGTCAAGAAGCAGTACATTCTCTTCATGAGTCCGACAGAGCATATTGCATCATGTGCCTTCTGATTTGCAACCAAAAAAAAAAAAAAAAAAAGGTTGAAACCAATTATGGCTTAGGAATTTCTGAATCTTATTAACATTGTAGAAGAATAGCAATTGACAATATGTTACATGTTTATCTTTAACAAGCTTGGTAAACCTCCATTTGACATTGCCTATGCCTCTGATATTGAAAAAGAGGTCATTAGACTTAATTATAACTTGCAACGAGGGAAGTTTGATAAGAATGGGCCAATGCTCATATAACCCATCCGTTTGATAAGAATGATCCAATGCTCTAGTAACCCATCCGGAGCTCTTTAAGCATCATTCTTTGTACTTTTACAGATGTATCTGGCTGCTACTTGTAGGCTTCTGAAGCTTTAGATTTCTGGCAATGTTAGTGTTCTGGAACATCAGAGCTCTAGATATGACTTGAGAGAAAATTGTACACAACTTCATAAAAAATAAATTTGTAGCTTGTCTTTGTTCACAAATTAAACATGAAAGTTCAGCTTAGTGCTTTAGATTTATGTGCTAAGTCTGTGTTCTTGAATATTGAAGCCCTAGATATGACTTGAGAGAGGATTGTACATATTGTCAAAAATTAAATTTGTAGGTTTTCTTTAGTTGCAAACTAAACATGAAACAAATTGCAGCTTCTTAAACTTGGAAGTTCAGCTTAGTCCTTCCCTAATATATATTTCAGATTTTTAGCTGCAAAACTTATAGATTAGCTTTCCATCTTCTTTCTGCACTGCCCTCCTGTGTCCTCTCTCTGTTTCCTTTTTCTCATTCATTTTCTTTTGCTGTCTGTGATATAGCCGATAAAATTAGAGTTTGAGAAAGTATATTATCCATACCTATTGATTAGCAAGAAGAGGTATGCTGGCCTCCTATGGACAAGTCCCAACAAGTTTGACAAAATGGATGCTAAAGGTGATTTGGATTTCTTTGCCAGCTTTTACATACTTTTGGAAAATACATTCTATTATTGTTCAAAACTATCATAAATGTCATAGCTGAGAATAATATATCAATTTTGTTGCAGGGATTGAAACAGTTCGAAGGGATAACTGTCTATTGGTCAAAAACCTTGTAACTGAATGTCTTCACAAAATATTAATAGACAGGGATGTTCCTGGTGCTGTGCAGTATGTCAAGAATACCATTGCCGATCTTCTTATGAATCGTGTGGATTTGTCTCTTTTGGTGATTACTAAGGCAAGGAAAGAGTGAATATGTGCAATTGATTACAATATCTAAGCAGTTCATTAACTTCCCTAAATTTGAAGCTGTCTTTAATCTTGACGAAATAGGAAACTGATTAATCTTCGTTTTCACCTCTGGACCCTTGTCAATGTAATAGGGTCTTACAAAAACAGGAGATGATTATGAAGTCAAAGCAGCACATGTTGAACTTGCAGAACGGATGCGGAAGGTTAGTTTTTTCAGTTGGCCCCAATTTTACTCGGCATATAGTTGTTAGAGTGTCCTTGGATCTACTTGACATTTCACTTGAATTTGGAGAAGATAAGTTAATCGTCCTTATTTGCAACTTTGATAAATGGTCCTTTCTTATTTTATTCCTGCTGCCTAACACTGTCACTTTTGGTACGTTCATCATTCATCCACAAATATTTAATTTAAAATTTTGCATTAACATTACTTTGCCTTGCACTTTAAATTCTGAACTACTTGATATTTGTTCCATTCTTTAGTAAGCTGTAGATGCATAACTGTCGCTTGACAACTGGTTTCTACAGTTCATGGAGAAAAAACTATTTTATTTGGTAATGTGCTATTCATTTGTCCTTTGTTAACCTGGTGCTTTGCGGTTCCTCTCAAGGGGCTGTTTTTCAGGCTCAATGTTGTCCCAAACTTAAGGACTCCTTTTGGACCTTCATAGACGTATCCAATATAGAAGACTTGTACACACTGGTGCAAGTTTTCTACTCATGCCCTGACCTGGGATATTAACTTGTTCCTGAAAAATTAACTGTAAGACTACAAGGTTACAAAGTTCTATAGCAAATAAAACTTCAAACACAACTTCTACATCAATATTGAACATGGTTTCTACAATCATAAACTTTCTCCAAATTGAATGTCTTAGTTTGATTCGATAGTGGTTTTAGTCAAAAGTAATTACTTATGTGGTTTGAGGATAACATATGGTGTCCAGTGCATTAGTTAATTGAAATGTAGAGAGAGAGTGGGAAATATGTAGGTCTATTCCAGCGATGGAGACAGCATGGAGGCAGTGGGGGAATTACTTTTTTTAAAATTATAACTAGTTTGGCCCACTGAGATTTTTAAATTTATATTGGGATTTTAACTATTTTGAAATTATAGTTAATTGCAAAATATTTAACTTTCATTGTGATTATAATATTAAGTTCAAGAATCTTTTTAGAAGTTCAAGAATATTCAGAGTGAAATAGTTGACTTATTAGATATTAAATGATGAATAAATGTTATCATTGTTTAGTTGCTTAGGGATCTTAGTCAGTTTGTTTTTTTCCATTTATCTAATTTTAATTTATCATGGAGAGAGATATATCAAAAGTAAAACTATAAATGGCCACTAAAATTGGAGAAATCAATGATATAATAGTGGTAAAATTCATTCCAAGAAAAATTGGTCGATACTTAGTTTAGATAATTCACCAGTGAATCCAAGCTAAGGTCAAAAAACTATTAAGGAATTTTGTCATTAGAGGGAAATTTTTGGCTCCGCTATTGGTCAACAGTGTTAATATATTTGAAGATAGGGAATGTTTTATAATTTAAAGTTTTCTCTTAAGGAAAGTGAACAGGAACTAAAATTCTTCTTCCCATTATTTTCATATACTAAATACACTAATATATACAAGGTCATTATCCTATTTTAGGAAACAACTAATTCCTACAAATCAATCATTGACTAAGAAAGGATTTCAATTAGCTTAAATTAATAAATTAGAATCCTAGCAATCAATTAGCTATTTACAGCTATATCAAATCTTCTAGAAGGTCATAGAATTTGATTGTCTTAACACTCACCCTCAAGATGGAGAATAAATGTTTTCCATTCCTAGCTAGTAATGTTCTAGAAAGTTAAGCTGTCCAGCCCTTTTGTGAACATGTCTGCCATTTCACCATTCGTAGGAACATAATGAGTATAGATTAGTCCACTTTCAATCTTTTCCTTGATGAAGTGTTGGTCTATCTCATCATGTTTTGTTTTCTCATGCTGAACTGGATAATGTGCGATGTTTATAGTAGACTTGTTGTCACAATACAACTTCATAAGTCCATGCCTTTTAACTTGCAAGTCTTCTAAATATTTTTTTTATCCACAAGAGTTCACATATTCTTTGAGCCATTGCGCGGAACTCAGATTCTCCACTTATCTAGATACTACTGCTTGTTGTTTGCTTCTCCAAGACACTAAGTTTCCTCCAATTGAAGTACAATAGCCCCTTGTTGAGTGTCGATCCGTGAGCGAATCAGCATAATCTGCATTTGTGTAGGTTTCTATAGTTAATTTTGCTTCTCTTCTAAACATGATTCCTTTTCAGGAATTAGCTTTCAGATATCGAATTACTCTATATGCAGCCTGTAAACGAACTTTCTTAGGATCATGCATGAATTGAGTTATCACGCTCACAACATATTCAATGTCGGTACGTGTGTGAGACAAGTAGATCAGTTTCCCAACCAACTTTTGATACCTTCCTTTATCAACAGCTTTATCATCTCTTGCTCCGATGATTCTTTTCGATTGGTGTATAAATGGGCTTACATCCCATCATTTCTGTCTCATCGAAGATCTAAAATATGCTTTTGTTGGGAAATAAATATGCCCTCTTTAGACCGAGCTAGTTCAATTCCCAGAAAATATTTGAGTTTCGCAAGCTCTTTAATTTCAAATGCTTTTGCAAGTCTTGCCTTAAGCTTCATAATTTCCTTGTCATCATCACTTGTCACAATGATATCATCAACATATACCATCAAGATTGTAAGTTTCCCTCTTTCGAGTGTCTAAAGAAGAGAGTATGATCCCCTTGGCTTTGCTTGTAGCCAATACCAAGCATTACTTTCACGAACTTTCCAAACAAGGCTCGTGGTGATTGCTTAAGTTCGTTAAGTGCCTTTCTTAACTTGCACACTTGGTTATCTTTGAAATATTTCTCAAAACTCGGTGGAGGCTCCATATGTGCCTCTTCTTCAAGATCACTGGGTAAAAATGCATTTTTGACATCAAATTGTCGCAAATACCAATTGAAATTAGCAGCTAAAGATAAAAGAATGCGAACTGTGTTCATCTTAGCTACTGGAGCAAAAGTCTCCTAATAGTCCACCCCATGTGTTTGAGTGTACCCTTTGGCTACTAACCTCGCCTTGTACCTCTCCACCCATCCGCTTTAAACTTAATTGCATACACCCACTTATATCCTACTAGTTTATTGTCCTTTGGACGATCAACAATTTCACATGTATTATTTGTATTGATTGTATTTATTTTCTCATTCATGGCAAGATTCCAATTCTAATCTAGTGCCTTGTTGAAGTTTTGGGGAATAGGAATTATATCTAAATTAGATAGAAAATAGCGGTGCTTATGTGAGATTTTATTCAGAGAAACAAAATGAGAAATAGGATGTTGAGTGCAATTTCTAACTCCTTTCCTAACAGCTATAGGAACATCTAAGTCATCAATCATTGGAAAGGGTAATTGTGACTGTGTATCTAGTTCCGGAATCAGATCTTGAACTTGCAATTGAGTGGAATCAGGCTTTTTTCTATTTGGGTTGATTCTGAGGTGTCAAGAGGCTAGTCATGTGGCTGATCAACATGCTATTCTTGTGGTTGCTCAAGAGATTGATCTTGTGTTTGATCAAGAGGAAGTGAATGTGGTGGCTGATCAAGAGGGGGTGAAGGTAGTGAGACTGAATTTTTAAGCTAAACAGTTTTAGGTTGAGCAGTGACCTGTAAATCAGGGAAACGTAGCTCATGTTCTTTATCTTCACTCATTCTCTTCCCCTAAAGATGAGAACTTGAATAGAAAGGTTGTTTTTCAACAAACGTAACATCCATTGAAATGAAAATTTTACGAGAAGCAGGATGATGGCACTTATAACCCTTTTAGGGGAAAAGTAACCAACAAAGGTTTTTAATGCTATTGGATTGAGTTTTCCTTGGATTAATATCAATTAGCATTAATTTTATAGATATAGGATAGGATAGGATATTATATCAATTAGCTTTAATTAAAAACTTGTACATATCTCAATTAGTGACATTAGGAGCATAGTTAGGATCTTTAAGATCAATTACCTTGTATAATAATTGTTTAGATTGATTGATGTATAGTTTCTAGGTTCATTTTGTAAAACCTATAAATATAGGCTTTTGAAATCATAATAAAAAATATACAATTTTCCTTTCTTAGTTAACATGGTATCAGTGCTTTAGATTCTGTCAAATTATCTTTTGACGTGACCTTGTCAAGCCATTTCTAAGTCCTTGTGGTGTTTGTTAAATTAGAATTTCTTTGGTAAGTTATAATGACTGAGGGATCTTGACCTTTTAATATTACTAGTGCCCTTGTGAGCTGAACATAGAGCTGGTCAAGAAAATGGTAGTGGTAATGGCGGTAAAATTGAATGTGGCTTTCAAGGTGGTGGGATTGCTGGTCGTGGATAGCGTGACCCAAATCAATGGGTTTGTTATCACTGTAAAAAACTGGGCTACACTATCCGTACATGTCTGTTACTCCATGGCAAACCTCAACAAAATTCCCAATTTGTGAATTTTGCAACCTAAGAGAGAGCAACTATGTGTGTTCATCTTCTGACAAATCCATACTTGTCTTTGTTGATGAGTTTGCCCTCTTTACTGAGTACCAAGTCTCACAAAAATCTGCTAATCCATCTTCTATTGATCATTCAGGTAAATGTAGTACGTCTTGTGTCATCCTCTAATGCATGTGTCATTGATTTTGGTGCAACATAGCATATGACCGGTGATAAAGGTATCTTCTCCTCTTTTAATTCTAACAAAAATCTTCCAAGCATTACTTTAGTTGGGGGTCGAATACTTCAGTTGTGGGTATTGGTGTAGCCATTCATACATCATCTATCTCCTTATCTTTAGTTTTATATTTGCCTAATCTTTCTTTTAATATACCCTCAGTCAGTAAAATCATAAAAGCTCTTAATTATCTATCTCTTTCTTCCCTGAATATTGTGTTTTTCAAGATCTTAACTTAAGATGGGGAAGATTAATGGTAGAGGACAAGAGTCTGACGGCCATTATATACTTGAAACTTGACGTGGTGTAGATTAGGTTATGAAGTATTAAGCAAAACACACACAATTTAAGTAATAAAACCAAATCTCCCGTTTAATCCACAAGTATACGAGTCAATTGTAGTACGTGAAGTATTAGGTATCGTATCCCACAAGGAATCAAATATTTGCAATTGCTAAAGCTTTATGGCTAACATTGTTATCTAAACAAGCACAAATTGGAAGGTTTGGTAAATGTTTCAATTGAATGGGTAGATGATTAGAAAACGCTTGTGAGAATTCAATAGCAAAGAACCTAAAACATATAATTGACTAAAGAACTATAAGATGCATAAATGACTTGCTAAGTTTAACCTTGCTTTGTTAGCAATCCAATTTCATATGAGCCATAACTAGTTCTCATTATGAAATGACAAGATTTCAACTGTTTTCATGATGAAATCTTATGAAAACAGAAATTGAATTGATTTACTTAAGCATTCATTATCTTCATATGAACAACTCAAGCATCACTTGTTCATTTTCTATTGTTAAGTGCATTTTTTATTGTTAAATAATGGCTAGATGACTTGTTCATGTTGCCTAAGCAAAAACAAGTGTTGAATAAGTAAATAAACAAGTGTAAGCTTAGCAAGTTAAAGCTGGTTAAATTATGCTTGAAGATTCATTAACTTCATCTATATTCTAGATGAAGCATTTAGTGCAACATGATTAATGAAACAACTTAAAATTTAATTTCAATGCAAGAATTCATGTTCAACAATTAAAGTAAAAGAGATAGAGTTACGAAATGCTCATTCAAGGATTGAATAAGGCTTCAAACTTCTATTTCTCTTTCAAAAGATGAACTACAAGAGTTCTTGCGCAATGAATTCACTATTATATTGAATTGGTGAGAGAATGCTATAAATTCTTTTCAATATCTGCTTCTATCTGAAACATGTTATAGACACACTAAAAATGACTTATATTTATAGACAGATTCTACAAGTCATTTTCCAACTTGCAAAAACATTAAATGCAATGAAATGATGAAGAATACTTCTCTAAGCCTTTGATTCATATATGTTGGAAAATGGAATTCTTCACCAGTCTTCATGTCCTGATACACCACCACGAACTGGTGTTGCTAAAAGAAAGAATAGGCACTTTTTAGAAGTCGCTAGAGCCTTCCTATTTCACATGAATGTTCCTAAGCAATTTTGGGTTGATGCTATTTCATCAACTTGTTTCTTAATTAATCACATCCTGTCATCTATACTAGTTGGTGAGATTCCTTATTCAATTTTATTTCTAACCGAATCTTTATTCCCCATTGAGCTGCGTATATTTGATGTACTTGTTTGGTTCGTGATATCCATCCTGAAGTGTCTAAATTGACCCTAAATCTCTCACGTGTGTGTTTTTAGCTTATTCTCGACTTCAAAAAGGGTACAGGGGCTATTCTCTAACATTAGATCCTTATTTAGTTTCTTCTGGTGTTACATTTTTTGAAACTTGTCCATTCTTTCCTGAGCCTAACTTGTACAGTAGTAGGGAGAGGAAGATGATATTTTGGTCTACACTGTTAGTACTACTACTGTTAGTCCTTTTGTTCCTACTACTATTGGTTGGCAGCTGCAATGGAGGAAGAAATGATGGCTCTAGATGATAATGATACCTAGGAGTTGGTCCATCTACCAATAGGTGAAAGAGCTATTGGTTGTAAATGGGTCTTTGCAGTTAAATTAAATCTTGATGGATCAGTTACTCATTTGAAAATCTGTCTTGTTGCTAAAGGATATGCTCAAACTTATGAAGTGGATTATTTTGATACTTTTTCTTTCTTTTGTTGCTAAGTTAACATCCGTAAGGTTATTCATTTCTATGGCAACTACTCATAATTGGTCTTTGCATCAGCTAGATATCAAGAATGCTTTTCTTCATGGAGATCTTCAAGATGAAGTTTATATGGAGCAACCTCCTAGGTTTGTTGCTAGGGGGAGTTTGGGAAAGTTTGTCATTTTCAAAAATCTTTGTATGGATTGAAACAAAGTCCTCGAGCTTGGTTTGGAAAATTTAGTCAAGCAGTAGAAAGGTTTGGAATGCAGAAGAGCAAATCTGATCACTCTGTTTCCTACAAACAGACTAAGCTGGTATTATTTTTTTAGCAACATATATGGACGATATTGTTATCACCGGGAATGATCCTGTAGGTATTTCATTTCTTAAAGTCTTTCTCCATAGTCAATTTCAGTCAAAAGACTTGGGAATGTTGAAGTATTTTTTGGGTATTGAGGTAGCAAGGAGTAAGAAAGGTATATTTCTCTTTTAAAGGAAATATGTTATTGACTTATTATCTGAAACAGGAAAACTGGTGGCTAAACCATCTAGTACTCCAATGGTTCCTAACTTGCAGCTCACAAAAGAAGGTGGATTGTTTGAAGATATTGAGAGGTATAGAAGATTAGTTGGGGAATTGAATTATCTTACAGTAACTCGTCTAGATATTGCATATTCAGTTAGTATTGTGAGTCAATACATAGGATAAGATATCGTATCAATTAGCATTAATGTTACAGATATGGAATAGGATATCGTATCAATTAGCATTAATGTTACAATATAGGATAGGATATTGTATTAATTAGCATTAATTAGAAGACTGTACATATCTCGATTAGTGACATTAGAAGCCTAATTATGATCTTTAGGATTGATTACCTTATATAATAATTGTCTAGATTCATTGATGTAGTGTCTAGGTTCGTTTTGTAAGGTCTATAAATATAGGCCTTTGTAATCATAATACAAAAAATGCAATTTTCCTCTCGTTAGTTTACAAATATGAACAAAAACCACAACTAAAAATTCTTGGGGGTAATTTGGAAGCAACTTGCGAATTGGGGCAATACTCATGAAATAGTTATAAGACTCTTGAGACCGAAAACTTTAGAGGGCATACTATTTATTAAGCGGTTGCAGTAAGAATAGATTCCTCCCAATAGGATTTGGGAACATTATTTTGAAATAACAATGTTCGTGTATTTTCTAAGAGTTGTCTGCTCTCGGCTATCCCGTTCTGTTATGGTATGTTAACATAAGCAGAGTAATGAACAATTCCTTCTTTTGAAGAAAAGATGAAAGATTTTGGTTGAAGTAATCTCTTGCACTATCACTCTGTAGGTTTTTGGTTCTCACCCCAAGTTGGTTTTAGATCACTTGGAAAAATCTTGGAAAAATTTTCCCAACTTCATATTTGTTCTTCATCAAATAAACCCAAGTTTCCCTTGCACAAATCATCTATAAATGTGACAAACCACCTTGAACCCATAAAGTTCAAAATTCTAGGACCCCATATATTGGAGTGGATTAATGAAAAAGGAGTCATACTTCTAGTATTACTCAATGGATAAGAAACACGCTTAGTGTTTTTAGCAAGTTCACACACTTCACAATTCAAACAACTCATTTCAATATTTTTGAATAACGCTCCCAAAAACAAAAACACAAAAACATTTTTGAATAACAATGGGAACATGGTTTTAAGCAAATTAAATGGTGGATGAGCAAGACGATAATGGTGGAGCCAAATGTCCTCTTATTTGTAGAATAGTTAGATAGATGAGATTTGAAAGGGAGCAGTTTTTGCCTGCCTTAGCATCAAGGATATAGAGCCCATTACTTTACTTAGCAAGCCCAATCAACTTCCTGGAGACAAATCCTGCAACATACAGGGTGTGGGAGAGAAAATCGTTTTACAATTCAGATCACATGTAATTTGTTTTATGGTAAAAAAAATGGCAGCTAATTTAGGAACATGTAGGACATCTTTTAACATAATTGTGGGAGGGGAATAGTTACCTGACCTGCAACATTATTAAAAAGTTCCATCTGCAATTTTGATTTTTTTAACTGCTAGGACAAGGCTTATATGAGGTGAAAGGCTGATGTGAAAAAGCCATATGGTTGGCAGCACCGAAATCTATGATCCAGGTGTTGTTTTGGATAGGAAAAGAGGCACTAAGAGTATAAGAATTAGAGAACTTACCTGATTGACCCAAATAACAAGAGCTTCCAGTTTTCTCAACTGATTTCAACATAGATTCCAGCTTTTCTCTCTCCCCTAAGAGCTTCCAATCCATTTTGATTTGGTTATTCACTAGGAGCATCCTCAGCATTTGTCATGTGGGCTTGTCCTCGAGATTGTTGACCACAGTTATCTCTCTTTCCTCCTACTTTGGGAGGCTTTCCACAGAGTTTCCAGCAAGTATCCTTGGTGTGACACGCATTCTTACAATAAGTGCACCAGACCCCTTCTCGGTTGGATTGCTTTTCCTTTTTCTTTGCCTTGGCATTATATCTATTCTTTGTGGAATTCATGGCTGATCATTTGTTAGATTGTCAAGCATCACTCCTCAGCGGTTTTCCTTAGCTCGTATTATAGCAAAAAAATAAAATAAAAATAACCCTCAAGATATGGGAGAAATTCTTTTCTGAGAACTTGAACTCGATCTTGATAAAGATCAAGGTTTAGAGGCCCACAAGAAATTCAAAGATTCTCTATCTTTCCACAAACTTCTGCAACATGCAGCATCTTCTCCACAATTCATTTTAAAATTTTGATAATAATCCAATTCAAGCCACAAGCCTTACATTGTACTATGGTTCTCAATGACAGAGTGGTTACCTTCCTTTGTGCTGTTGATTTTGGTTGGAATCTCATAAATCAACGTAGCATTTTGCATTTTTTAATAGGTTTGACGAACGGTTTCCCAAATTTCTGTTGCAATTGTTAGAAATATACAGGTTCGACTCACTTCAGGTATCATAGAGTTCCACAACCATGACATGATCATGGAATCTTTTTTTGTCCCAATTTGCAAACGTTGCCTCTTTAGCAGAAGGTCCAATTCCCATAAGATGGCTCCATTTACCCTTTACTTTGAGAAAGGTTTTAACAAATTGAATGTTTTGCAATTTTCCTTTTGACTGAACTAATGTCTCAGCCTCATTATTGGTACTAATAACAGTAGGTTGACTCTCAAATGAATGACATTATAAGACAACCAAAATAGAATTAAGTGAAGAAGAATTGAAAAATGTTCGACAACTGGTAACCAAGATTTAGAGGGAGGTTTTTGGGTTTGAAAGGGCCGTAGAGAGGCTCTATTACCATGAACATAAACTAAATTCTTCTTCCTATTATTTTCATATACTGAAGACACTAATATATACAAGTTCATTGTCCATTTTTTGGAAACAAATTAATTCCTACAAATCAGTCATCGACTAAGAAAGAATTACAATCAGCCAAAATTAAGGATAGATTACAATTAGGCTAAATTAATAAATTATAATCCTAGCTATCAATTAGCTATTTACAGCTATATCAAATCTTCTAGGTGGTCAAAGAATCTGATTCTCTAACAAAAAGTGAATAATATTTGGGATTTGACTAAAAAAGCAAGATATTCAATTTAAATTGGAGAAATGATAAGTTACATGACCACAATATTGATATGAACTTTCAACCTAGAATTATTCAATCATAATACATACCTTACACAAGGTTTACCCTATTAAAATAAAAAGAGAAAGACTACTCTATACAACCCATAAACAAACATAAGAGGCACTCGTCCGAACTGCACCTCGATTTTTAGTCCCCACAACAGCTCGATCAACTATAAGGAGGTCATCAATGGTTGCAAAAACCACTTAGATCAGTTAGTAATTAATTTGCATCTTTATTTGCCTGTGAATGTTAGCTATATTAATGTATCATAAAACACTGAGATTGTTTAAGATCATTTCCATCTTCAAGTTCATTTAAGTAAAATATATCATGGCATGCAATCCAACATTACAAATCCAAGTTCTGCTTCAATCACATGCACACCTGCAAGTCTTAGTCTAGGGTGAGCATAGGTAGGGTAGGTTTGGTTAACGGTCAAAACATGTACATTACCCTATCTTGTGTTGGTTCTAAAATTTGTGCCCTTACCCTACCTTATGCAATGTTTTGCCCTACCCTTACCCAATATGGCGTGTTGCAGAACTAAGGAAGAACCTAATATCTTTAGTCATCTTGGTTCTCACGGTCACTGGTATTTGGATGAAGGTTATTCGAGGTGTCCCTGGTTGTGTAAAGGGAAGGAGAACTGTCTAAGCTTATGAAAAGCTCAATATGGCCAAACACTGCAAGTAATACAAGAGTAAAGGAAATGCCTTATATTATTGCATAAATATAAGAGTGCAATTACAAATCAAAACCTATTGGAATTAGGCATATACTAATATGTTGTACTCTAAAATATGTTTTATATAATTATAAAGTTGGTAAAGATGATTTGTTTAGAGGCTAATGAAGTTATTATATACAAAATGATGGTTCAAGTTATAATTTTTAGTTAGTGTCAAATTACAAATCCAATTACTTTTGACACATAAGATCTTTCAATGGTCAAATCTTCTAAGAATATTTTTCATTTTTACTCGATTAGTACAAGGTTAGGTACATGCATTATTCAGTTTGACTTTGTTGTTTGTTCCACAAGTAGGGGTAGCAATTTCTGACACGATTAAAAAATACGACACGAACCTAACTCGAAAATAATGGGGTTGGATTTAAGCTTAACGGGTTGGGTCCTAAATCAAGTCAGACTCGACTGACCCGTGAAGAAAATAGGTCGGGTTCAAGTCGACCCGCAAACCAAGGAAAAAAAACTAAAAGTTTGTAGCTTGGTTTCGCCCTTCCATGGTCAAACACAAATTTCACCTATTAGATAATTAATCAAGTAAATTGTAAAACTTTAAAATTCGACCTAGATTTATGAAGATTAAATTATAAGATAAATCAAATGTGTGTTAGTGTGAGACTTTGATATTAATGTGTGCAAAAAATGTGTTTGATCCTTGTGTGTTAATCTCTTTTCTTCTTCGTCTCCTTCCTCTTTTCTTCTTCTTTTCCTTCGTTTTTTTTGTTCTGGGTCTGCGGGTCAACCCAGCCAGCCCATGGCCTGCCCCGATTACCACCCACAAGGTATACCTTGTACACTACACCATTGGCTACAAATTTCAAAGTTTGTACCCTTACCCTACCGTATGAAGAGTTGTACCCTAGTTTTTATCCTGCCCTATTGCATGGGTCAGGATAAGATATAGATTCTGCCTATCTGTTCGCTTTCTTCTAGTAGGTCACTTGCATTTTTTGGTTGTTTGTCCTGCCAGATAGGTCATGTTATACAAGGTGGGACTAGTTCCATCCACTGCCAACAAGGTAATCAAGAGCTTCTACTTATTATTTTATTTATTTAAATGTTGGAAGCATTTCATATAAACTGAACAATCACAGATATACAAGCTCATGCCATATTTCATTAGTTAACCTTCTTAAGGTATTGAGTTCCAAAGGTTCTTTGAGGAAACACAGTTAGTTTAGCTTGGATAATCCACACTAAAGTCGTCCACTTCTCAATATAAGCAATTGAAACACATTAATACTAAGTGCTAAAGACTTATAAATCAGTCTAGTACATACCCAACAATGTCCCAAGCAAAATGGAAACGAATTAACGAAATACAATCATTCTGAAACTGTTTGGACTTCCATTTTGTTCGGATGCTAGGGTTCAGACGGAGCTAGTGTTTGACTGTCCAAACCTCCACTGCTTTAGAACCACCAACTGATCAGTCGTTGGACGAAGCGGATCAAATTAGTTCCTACATCTGGACTTTTGAACCCTAGATTCGCAAGTATTATTCCATTTCATCTTTTGTCAACCACAACAACACCCACAAAATTCACCTTCCCAAGTCATTAATCATCACAATTTGGTCCCAAAATTAAACATGCAAACATAATAAAAATCTTTCAATCCATTTCAATTTTAACACAAATGGGTTTATGAATTTTCCCAAAACTCAACTAAGAATTAGGCATCCTCACCTACATAACCAAATACTTCGATTCTAATCATAAATAAGTCATTCTCAATCATAGGTTTTAGTTGCTATTTCACAAAGAAACCCACACATTCAAGAATTTCTCCACAATTACTATACCCATATTCCAATTTCACCTCATGCATGACGTAGAAATCATGGGTTTACATTAGTTTAAGCCTCAATGAAGATTATTCAAGCTTTCCTTACAATTTCCTCTTGAATATATGCCTCTGTGTGTGTGTGTGTGAGAGAGAGAGAGAGAGAGAGAGAGAGAGAGAGGTTGAATGAGAAGAGTTGTAGTGTATTCAAAGGGGAGAGCTTTGACTCAATTATTGAATACTTTTGCCTTAATTTCCGGTTCAACCCCAGTTCTCAATTTAACTCGCATCAGCCCTGCTAAATTAACAAAGGCCACTGAAACTAATTTGTTTTGCTAATAGGGATGAAAATTTGGGCCCAGGTATAGCACCATAACATGAAGCTTTAAGGGATTGATAATTCAGGAAGCTATCTGATCTTTCAGGATGGTAGAATTCTATATGTAACTGCAACATGCCTTGCACATGAGATTCCAAATTTGAAAAGAAGCTGATTGGCATTTGAATAGAGCGTAGGATATCGTAAAGTATTAGTAGTATGGTGTTATTTTACCAATTGAAGTGGTTCACTTTAATATATATATTTATTATGCCAATTGAAAGCCTGTTTATTCACATAAAACTTGTTAGCCTAGTTGGCATTTTCTATTCCCATCTTTTTGCTTATTAGTTTATTTATCTTTGGGCTACTGTCTGTTATGATTTCTAAAGGATATAACTTGTTCCCCCTCAAAAAAAAAAAAAAAAAAAAAAAAAGGATTCTAAAGGATATAAAGTGTAATTCAATCTCTGACAGCGTGATGCGGCTACTGCTCCAAATGTTGGGGATCGAGTTCCTTACGTGATTATTAAAGCTGCAAAAGGTGCCAAGGTAATCATTTGGTTTATCTTCTTGTTCAACATCCATGTTACATTTCTAGTGCTCATCTTTTAATGAAGAGAATACAGGCTTATGAAAGGTCTGAAGATCCTATCCATGTATCTTCTTGTTCAACATCCATGTTTACATTTCTTGTGCTCATCTTTTAATGAAGAGTAATATACAGGCTTATGAAAGGTCTGAAGATCCTATCTATGTATTAGATAACAACATACCCATCGACCCTCACTACTATCTGGAGAATCAAATTAGCAAGGTTAGTTTTCAATATTATATTTTCCCTATGTATAACTGTTTTCCTACCTTGCTCTTAACTCACGTTGCATTTACAGCCGCTACTTAGGATATTTGAACCCATTTTGAAGAATGCTAGTAAGGAGCTTCTTCAAGGAAGTCATACAAGATCCATTTCCATCTCTACTCCTTCTAATAGTGGCATAATGAAATTTGCTAAGAGGCAATTGACCTGCATCGGCTGCAAAGCTTTGATCAGGTATGTTTATTCGTTAATTGTTCCTTTGTTTTTTCCCCCCTAACATATGAGCACATCTATCTTGCGGATCTTAATTCATTACTTCATCTTAATCTAATCCTTTGATGAAAAAGTTAGAGCAGAGAAAGGACTTCTCTTCATAAGGAATAGCCTTAGCTATACCAATTAGAAGAAAGCATCCATATTTTTTTGGCAGCTGAAGAAGTTGCTAATGCATAAAAAATCCAGATTCTTACAATCTTAATAGATTGCTACATCTGACTCAGGTTTACAATCTTTATATGGAAGGAATACAACTGTTAGCTTCCAGATTAAAGAGTTATTCATTCACAAGCATCAACTATTCCTCCTGCTATTATTTTTTCATAGGATTCAGGTTGTGCATGATCAGTTAGTTTAAGAAGTTTGGATATGCCTTCTTTATCAGCTTCAAAGGATAGTTGCCTGGGGCTCAATAATATGCTCGAGCTTGAGCTTTGTGAGCAAGCTTCTACAGCATGTGCCTGGAATTTTGCAACCTAGCTTATTTCAATGCTGCATTCCAAAAGAATACCTTGTTTTGTGCCAGTTGTTGAAATGGGAGAGCATGGCCCAATGATGGATGTCACTGACATTATTCATATTCTTTGTCGCCACGCGCTAATTGTGGTCACCAGCTCTGCCCTCTCTATATTATGATGTTACTCGATTCAAAATTAATATCCTTCTACTTAGTCAAACTCCTAAATTTTTGTTTATTAATGAGGACCTGAAATTTGCAACGTTGCTTGGGAGAATCTTGATCATATGTTAAGCTCATATTACCCAAAAATGTGGATGGTGGACCTCAGATGCTACTTGATTAACAAGTTTTTGCAAGTGTTATTGTTACATCTATTGTTAAAATCTCAAATGTTTGCAAAGATTAACTCATGATTTCATTTTGCTGCAAAAAAATTTTAATTCAGAACCATGGAATTACATTCTGTGTCTGAGAAACAAAAACAGCACAATTACTTTGTCCCATGGTTTAATTATCTGTCTCTGTGCCAGTAATACAGATCACACCCTTTGCTCACACTGCAAGGGAAGAGAAGCTGAATTGTATTGCAAATCAGTTGCCAATGGTAAGCAGCAGTTCTTCTTCGTTTATGTTGTTATTGATTTTCGGTTGCCTCATTTGTTTTGGTACGCGTCAATTAAGTTCCGACTGAAAGGTTAATGAAGCAATTAACTTCAATTTGGTAGCAGTGTCTGAGTTGGAGCAGCTCTTTGGAAGGCTATGGACCCAATGCCAAGAGTGCCAAGGCTCTCTTCACCAGGATGTGCTGTGCACAAGGTTTGATATGATATGAACTTGCATTTTATGTATGCTTTATTTTATTTTAGATTTTTGTTTGAAACTTCAGGAATGAGCACTACATTCTCGCAATGCATTTCATTGTAAAACTGTTCATCCTTTGTGAATAATTGTCCAATTTATTTTCAGCCTCGCTTTCCATGCTGCCTTGATCTCCTATTTGATGGTTGCACTTTTTTTAATTTCTTTGTCATCTATAGTCGAGATTGTCCAATATTTTACCGGAGGAAGAAAGCACAGAAGGACATGGTTGAAGCAAAGCTTCAACTAGACAGGTGGAATTTCTAATAACCAAGACTGAGGTGGTCTTAAGTTCCAGAAGCACACCTTACTCTTTATCTCTGCTTCTTCTTGTTCTGGTATGGCCTCAACAAGTCCAGCAAAATGGATGAAGTCTTAATATGTCTCAAATTCCAGAGATATCTGTGGACTAAGAATGGAGACACGTGATACTGGCAAGATCGATACAAATTTGCTGTGGTGGCTTTGAACTTTTGATCCAGGTTTCTACTGATTTTTGGAGTTACGTACTTTAAAGGTGTCTCGATGCGATGGAAAGATACATTCGCCAAATATTGATATGCAGATGCTTGATGCTGGTGACTAGTCCACTTTTTGATCTGGAATTTGATTTAAATCTATCTGCTGGTTGATTACATTAATCTATATGTTCAGGTTCTAAACTAGTTTGTGGTATTAGGTTGTTTTGTACAGCTGTAGCATTTAGGGTTTTTGGCTATGTGGATCTGCCATGTGGATCTATGTTAATGTGCCTTTCTTTTCCTTCTTCCCTAGTTTGCTTCATGTGATTGTGGAAACTAGGTTCACTACGGTAAACTTGGAGATCTTATCCTTTTTCTTTACCACCTAGCAAAATCTGCATGTAAAGCTTTTACCCCCTCTTTCCGTGTGAATTCATTTTCAAAAGATTATTTTACAGAGGGGTCATGAGGCAAAATATTTGAAATATCTCATTCTATGTGATAACTGTTTTGGGTCATTCTTAGAGACTCAGAAAATATCAGGTAAGGCGTTGAGTTCTTCCAATGCTTGTTAGTAGCGGTGAAAGTGTTCGAGAAATTCAAACTGAAAATTCTATTTCTAACTTTTTAGAACACCATAAAGAATTGATGCAATATTCATTCAATGAACATTATAATCATCTGAAACAATTACAATTCAATGAAATTGTTTGGAGTTGATGATTAAGTCATGGAGTTTTATCTATAAGCATAGTAACGTTTGAGTATCTTTACAATGCATCATCCATTTCATCACCCACAAATATCAGCAATTATCATAAATAAAAATTTAAAAAAATTTGTTTTGTATCTAGTTCACACCTGCCTTTGATTTGAGTTTTTTATATTCTAAAATTCCATTGCCTTAATATTGTCGCATATATCTCGTGGACGTACACAGTATCTTATGAACCATAAACAGTGATAATCAAAACTTCAATATTGCAATCAGGCACAGGATTCCAAATTTAAACTGTAGGGTGATCAAATAACATGAAATTATGAAAACCGAAATGGTCTTTGAAGTTTCAAACAAGAGATAATCTGACAAGGATGCTACATCTGAAGAAAACAAAGCAAATAAATTAGAAACTATAAGTAAAGTGGAAAAGGCATAATTAAAAATTAAAGGATATATGGAACAGCCATAAATTAAAAATTGAAGGATATAAAGAAATAATGAAAACAGAGAATTGAAATAAAAATAGTACATGGCATACCAAAGCCTAACTTCAGCTAAAGTAGGCAAATGATAAATTGACTCGATTCTTTTCTTTAGGAAACCCAATACGTCTTAGATATGTAAATAAGTTGATATAAATTGTATATTTGCAGCATATTTAACCATTAATAATTCCAATTCCACCATGAAAAATAACCTATAATAAATATTTGTATATAAGTTCTATCCATTCCACATGATCATCATTTACAAGTTATGTATATTTTTGAAATTTGGTTTACTTTCACCATTTTAAGAGTAATTTTAGATTTGGAGTATAGTTTTGAAATGCTATATTTGCCTATAGTTTCAAGAAACACTATATTATCTCAGGCATTGACTGCTGTTAGATATGGTCCAGGTAATTCAGCAAGGAAACTAAAATAGAGAAGACAATCTAATAAGAATTCCTTCATATTGCGAGATCGAATAATCTCAAAAGCTAAGATTATTCATTTATGATTGAATAGCCATATTCCGTAATCAAGCAAGCATTAAGGCATCACTTAGCCAAAACAACAAAAAGAACTTAATGAGAGCCGCAACATGCACAAAGGACCAACAAATAATAATATGTTAGCGGCTCAATTCCAAAATACCTGTATTATTGAGTAAGGAGCAAATTATCCCTGTGTTTAGGAAATATAAAAATTACCCCTTACTTTAGTAACAAATTGCCTCCTCATATCCTACATATATAAAAGTGGGAGTTGTGGTTTTAACGTTCGGTTTCACACGAAACTGGTTTTGGCTTGTTCTGCCTATGATCCACAAAACTGGTTCTGGCTGGTTCTCTCTGTAATTCTAAGCGACTTCAGGGTTTTTCTTTTCCCCCTTGGCCCGCCTTCCTTTCCCCCTCTCTCCCCTCTTTTCTTCTCCTGCCGATGCTGCTTCTCTCCTTCTTTACTTCCTGTCGCTCTTTCTCTCTTTGCCCCTCTTTCCTCTCCCTGTCAATGCTGCTTCTCTTTTTCAAATCTGCCTCATCCGACGTCACCTACTTCGTCCTCTACCATGACTACAGACCGCTGCAACTGGCCTCCACCTTGGCCTCGCCAGAGATTGCCATAACTGCCAATCCGGCTTCCTCCAGTACCACTCGCTAATTCTGAGCAAGTTTAGGGGCTTTTTTGGTTGCCCCACTTTGTCTTCTTCCTCATCCAAATGTCTGACTTACCCCTCTCTCTCTCTCTAGTTACCACTATCAAATCCCTCTCTACCGCCTCCACCAATTCCTTCGCCATTGCCAATGCCAAATCTTCCCCCTGCACCATCTCCAAATTTTCCACCAGCTTCACCGCCATCACCCCCCTCCACTGCCTCCACTATTCCTCACCGTTAACATTGTTTTCTTCGCCCTCCCCTTCCTCCACTCGGCTGAACCACTTCCAACCCCACTGCCAAGACTTCTACCTGCTTCACCAATTCCTTCGCCATTAACCCATAGGTCCCATGATTGAAACCCGGCTCTGATAAATGTAAGAGACAGGGCTTCCCCCACCACCGTGGCTTTTGGGTTTGAACCCTTTTGCTTTGATGACAAAGTTGGTCCACCTGCAGGGGCATTGGTTCAAACAACGCGAGTTATATTTTTTAATTTTCATTTTTCTTCAATTTAATCTTGATAACATTTCATGGTGGACCTACGATTTAAAAAAAAAAAAAAAAGAGATTATGGGTATTGTGTAATTCAAGTTATCGTTCAATTTTAGGTATAATCCTGGATATTATTGAATTAATGTTTTTTTTGTTATAGTTTGCTCATAAACAATGTACTCATAAACAATGTACTGAGCCTCTGGTATTTTCAGATGTAGTTACCATCGATTTTGGCAATCAAAAGGTTTTGATCTTAATTGCACACGATTTAGTGAATATCTTTGTTACGTTAACTTGCATTATTCATTTATGATTGAATAGCCATATTTCGTAATCAAGCAAGCATTAAGGCATCACTTAGCCAAAACAACAAAAAGAACTTAATGAGAGCCGCAACATGCACAAAGGACCAACAAATAATAATATGTTAGCGGCTCAATTCCAAAATACCTGTATTATTGAGTAAGGAGCAAATTATCCCTGTGTTTAGGAAATATAAAAATTACCCCTTACTTTAGTAACAAATTGCCTCCTCATATCCTACATATATAAAAGTGGGAGTTGTGGTTTTAACGTTCGGTTTCACACGAAACTGGTTTTGGACTTGTTCTGCCTATGATCCACAAAACTGGTTCTGGCTGGTTCTCTCTGTAATTCTAAGCGACTTCAGGGTTTTTCTTTTCCCCCTTGGCCCGCCTTCCTTTCCCCCTCTCTCCCCTCTTTTCTTCTCCTGCCGATGCTGCATTCTCTCCTTCTTTACTTCCTGTCGCTCTTTCTCTCTTTGCCCCTCTTTCCTCTCCCTGTCAATGCTGCTTCTCTTTTTCAAATCTGCCTCATCCGACGTCACCTACTTCGTCCTCTACCATGACTACAGACCGCTGCAACTGGCCTCCACCTTGGCCTCGCCAGAGATTGCCATAACTGCCAATCCGGCTTCCTCCAGTACCACTCGCTAATTCTGAGCAAGTTTAGGGGCTTTTTTGGTTGCCCCACTTTGTCTTCTTCCTCATCCAAATGTCTGACTTACCCCTCTCTCTCTCTATGGTTACCACTATCAAATCCCTCTCTACCGCCTCCACCAATTCCTTCGCCATTGCCAATGCCAAATCTTCCCCCTGCACCATCTCCAAATTTTCCACCAGCTTCACCGCCATCACCCCCCTCCACTGCCTCCACTATTCCTCACCGTTAACATTGTTTTCTTCGCCCTCCCCTTCCTCCACTCGGCTGAACCACTTCCAACCCCACTGCCAAGACTTCTACCTGCTTCACCAATTCCTTCGCCATTAACCCATAGGTCCTATGATTGAAACCCGGCTCTGATAAATGTAAGAGACAGGGCTTCCCCCACCACCGTGGCTTTTGGGTTTGAACCCTTTTGCTTTGATGACAAAGCTGGTCCACCTGCAGGGGCATTGGTTCAAACAACGCGAGTTATATTTTTTAATTTTCATTTTTCTTCAATTTAATCTTGATAACATTTCATGGTGGACCTGCGATTTAAAAAAAAAAAAGAGATTATGGGTATTGTGTAATTCAAGTTATCGTTCAATTTTAGGTATAATCCTGGATATTATTGAATTAATGTTTTTTTTTGTTACAGTTTGCTCATAAACAATGTACTCATAAACAATGTACTGAGCCTCTGGTATTTTCAGATGTAGTTACCATCGATTTTGGCAATCAAAAGGTTTTGATCTTAATTGCACACGATTTAGTGAATATCTTTGTTACGTTAACTTGCATTAGACGAGGGATGTCCATTCCCGAACCAATCTCAAGCAAATCAGTATAATAAAAAAAATTAGAAGGGGAATTGAAATTCCAATCACTTCATCTCTCTCATTCCCCGATATACCATGGTGGTATAAATTCTCAACCATGTTTTCTGAACTTATTTTGCTTATACTTAGGAATTTGTTTATTTGGTGTTTATGGCAGCAAAATTCCCGGCGCATTCAAAATGTGGACTTAAAAATTTTGCACAAAAAGAGTCAGCCACCACTGGGGATAATGTATTGTGGTCTCATATCCGTTTGAAAACTAATTTTCCTTCTATTTTTTCTGTCTAGATCTTTTTTTAAGATACAAAAAATGGTTCAGTAGTTTAAATGGAGTAACATTTTGCTGGTACTTCCATATTGCTCTCACCTTGATTATAATCAAATGTAAAAGCCATTATTCATAATTAATTTTTCTTTCTGTAGACACCAAATTTTGACACACTATTTATTTTCACACACTGGGGGGCATGTTTGCGATTTTTGGGATAAATTTTAATTTTTAATTTTTAATTTTCAATAATCTGGGGGGGGGGAAATAGTAATTTTATCTGTAAATACTTTTCTACCAGCTTTTGGGGGTTTTAAATTCATATTTTTACTTTTATGTGAATTTGTTAATTTTTTATGAATTTTCTGGATTTAAATTGGTATTCTTTATAATTTTTACCAGCATAAGGGCAAAATGATAATTTCGCCTCGCGAATGCCATTTTAGCTCATTTTAAGTTCCAAATTCATTTTTCAAATTCTTGAGGCATGTTTCTGAATTTTCTTAATTTTTTTTAGAAACGATAACTATTTTTCTGCAAATTTTCATTGCTCAAGGGCAAAATCGTCATTTTACAAATTAAATTCATTTTTGTCAATTTTTGAGTCGAAAAGGCATTTTCCAGTGTTTTAAGATTATTTTTAATTTTTGGTAATTTTTTGAGATCAATAGCTATTTTTTCTCGAATTTTCATTACCCAAGGGCAAAATCGTCATTTTACAGATTAAATTCATTTTTTGTCAAATTTTGAGTCGTAAATACATTTTCTAGTGTTTTAAGCTTACTCTTATTTTTTGGTAATTTTTTGATGTCAATAGCTATTTTTCTGTGAATTTTTGTCATCCAAAGGCAAAATTATCATTTCACATCCCAAACTCATTTTTTATCAATTTTTGGGTTCCAAATTCGTTTTTAGATTTTAAGCACTAAGTTTCTAACTTTTTTAGGGTGAATTTTTATAACAAATTTGTTATTTACATTTTTCTTAATTTTATTATTATCTTTTGTAAGAGAAAATAGTTTTTTAAAGATAAAACTATAATTTTTGTAGTCAAGGGCATTTTGGTCTTTTAGCCCTTTCTTGGAGGTTAAGACTTGTGCAGTATAAATACCCCCCTTAAGGATTTAGGAAAAAAGGAGAGAAAAAGAAAAAACCTAAAACACTTTTGCTTTTGTAGTTTTTAGAATCAAACACACACATTTTTCACCTTAAAAAACTCACACACAACCCATCGTTTGCATTTTTTTTGGTACTGTTCATTATTAACTGCAGCTTCTGCTACTGTTCATCATCAACGGAACTCAGGCTCCTACAGTATTCATCACCAGGTTCTCAACTGCTCTTTCATCTATCATTAAAAGGTAATATTTTACATTTTATTATTGTTTATTGTTTTGTTCATCCATTTTCCTGGACAAATCTAATTAGTTGTGATTAGTTGTGCTTATTTGTGTGAAATCTTAGCTAAGTTTTGAAATTTTTTCTATTGTATTGTTCTGGGTTCATGATTTTCTGAGTTTTTCTTCATCTGTCATTTAAAAGGTTTTGGTTTCCCAAAATTTTGTTTCTTTCCTTTTTCTTTTGTTCTATTGTTCTTCAACCCCCTTCCATCTGTTGCTTCGCATCATCCCAATCTCTTCCTCCAGTATCAGAACCAACCATCTCCTCTCCGCCCTTATCCACCACCTGAACCACCACCTCCACCTTCAAACCTGCAGCCAAACCCATAACCAGACAACCATTAGCAGCCTCTCCCCTGTCTCCACTTTCACCCTTAACAACCAGAAATCTCTTCCCCTGTTCAAAACCCATTCCAAACACAAACAGAGATACACACGGGTTCAAACACACAGAATTCACAAGCATGCGCACAAAGACATTAACAAATTCATGTACACACACTTCACACGCCAAATTTACAAACAGGCACTAAACACACAAAAGTTCAGACATTCGGACAGCAATTCACTCAACCAAGACCACTGGACCATCTCTAATCTTCTCTGTATCCCCTCGTGTTCATCCCAAATCACAGCCCATCAGAAAGCAAAATTCACACCAGCAACACATCAAAACTCACTGCTTATAACCTGTAGATACAATACAGAAAAAGATCAATTCCTCAATCGTCATTGCCCTCCTCACAGCCTTATCAAATTCTTGCCAAGTAAAGCCAATCTCTGCAAACCAAAACCACCAGAGCATACAGACCACCATTTTTTCAGCCTACAAAAGCAGTCACAATCCCAGTTAAGACAGCACCAATTTAGCCCTTTCACCAACTCATCCCCTGTCAGTTCCCAAAGCAATTTCCTCTATCAAAACCATCACAAATGGTCACTATAACCACTCACATCCACGCATATCAGATATCAGAACAACCTCCAATTCAACCCAATGCCCTACACACCTCGACCCTGTTGTAACCACCACTGTCCAGCAATCATTCACAATCTCAAACAACCCCACCACCACTCTCTCACTGCCCTCTACCACTACAACCGCCAGCCAATTGCAGAAACCCAAAACTGCCATCACCACCAAATTGAATCAGCAAACCAGCAAAATACAACATGCATACATCACACGCACATTCAATCACACATATCACACAGACCTTTCAATCACACACAAACATCACACAAATACACGGTCAAAGCAAAAATAACCACCACCATAGCTTGTAACAGCCCCACCTTACCCAGAGGCGCACCAAAGGGCTTAGCGGACTACCTACCTAGCTCTCACCATGTCTCGATACGCACTCACGCAAACGTCCGAGCGTACTTAACTTAAAATAAAATAACTAAAATAAAATGAAATAAATAAAATACACTCATTTTATTTAACATAAGGTACAATTCACATCAAAAGTATATGTGTCATAATATACATGATTTTCACAAAAATAGCCTAACACAGTTCGGCTATTACAATAACTGAAACTTTTATAATAATCAAAAACCAGTTGGTCTAGCATTAATTTTTCAGGTGACCTGAGTAAAGGAAAACAAATAAAATGGAATGAGCTATAATAGCCCAGTGAGTATCGGAGTCATGCAATCATATCACAAATCTATTATTTTATTGAACAAAATAATTGACAATTTAAGTAGACAAGTTACGAACATTTCAATTAACAAATAGTCAATGGCGGATACGGGGCTCATCTACGGAAGCAAGCTTAACCGCAGGAAGAGCATGCACTGACCATGAAATCACGATGTTAGGACTGAGATAATAGCTCAAGTCTGTATCAAGAGTCATGCCAGTATTATCAAGCAAGCAAGCAAGAACCCTAACCACCGTTCACCTTATAACCTCCGTACAGGCTACCACATCCAGGGAGATATTCTCAACCCTGGAGGGCCAACAAGCAAGCAGGTTCAATCCGGAGTTGGCCTCTTTGAGGATTCACAACTCAAAAGGGAAAGAACATCAAACCCTAAAACACCCAACACCTTGTGTCCTCCCACGTGCAGCCGGGTTGACCATCCGTGAAATAACGGTGAAGTTAGTCACAGACGTCTCAAGCACAAGTAACACATTGGGTAATCAAAGCAGGTAACACGTTGCTGAATAGATGCGATAAAGTACACATCTTTCCTCAAGTAGCACATTTAATCACATAGCGATTGCAGTCATGGCATAATATTTACAAAATGGAAATAGCACATTACATGCATCATGCACACATAAAGACACTCACCTTGAAAGCCTAAGAAAATATCTCGTGAAATGGTCGTGATGTGTTTTCAGACCCTGAAATTTAAAAGAAATAATAACATAAAAACTCAATTAAAACCCTAGTAAATTTAGTAAGAAAAAGTCAAGAAAATACCCCACTTCTAGGGTTTTGGTTTTAGGGTTTCTAGGGTTTAGGGTTTACTTATTCTAAGAAAGTCTAATCTATCACTAGATCATTTCTAAAAATTTCTACACTTCAATTTCCTTCAATTGAACCTATTCTAGGCTTAAAATCTCACTTATCAATTTTTCTTCTTTTAATTCTACCAAAATTTCGGCAACATTTCCCCTTAAAATCGAACTAACCAAAATTTTTTCCGTGCAAGAAAATTCAACAATCCAACCCAATTCAACAAGTTCTACAACTTTTATATTCAACTCATGTTCAAATTCAATCAAAATTCCACTCAAATTCAAAATTCCTACTCCAAGAATCATACCCAAATCTGCACAGGGTTGGTTTTCAGCCAACTTCGTGCCCTTGTGGGTGTCAATCCACCAAGAACCAGGGAATTGTGATTACATGGTTTGAAAGTACGTTTATAGGGCTACAACTTTCGTGAAGATCATCACTTAAAATTCCAACTAGAACAGGTTCAAAATTAGCCCCCAATTTGGCTCTTCATCAAAACTGTTTACGCAGAACCGAATTTTCAGCCAACTTTACAAGATTTCTGCGGTTAATACACAATGAACCACCGTGCAAGCTATATACCGTTTGAAAGCCCTATGAATCTAGTTTCTAAAACAACAAGAATCATTCGAATCCAAGCTATCTACACCAAGTTATGAAAGTTTTACTAAAACTGGTCTAGCATGACTGTTCAAGTATTTTTCAGTTCAATCTTAAATCTTCAAGTACTACTATCAAATTCTTAGTATAAAACTTGAACAAAACTAAATAAAACTTGAAAGTAATTGCAAAATTTCATAGTACATACCTTAAACAAGCTTAAAACCTTGCTTAGGAAGAAGAAAACCTCACTTTCTATGGTGGATTTAACCAAACTTAAGAGAGAAAAGTCCAAGAAGTTGAGAGCAAAAATGAGAGAAGAAGGAGAAGATGATGGCCGGACAAGAGAGCAAGAAAGAAGAAAGAAATAGTCTAGGAAAATTGGAAAAGAAATGAAGAAAAGGTGGAAAAATGGTTGACCAATAGAAATCCCACAAGAGTAAAGCAAAAAGTGAGATTTTAATGCAAGTGTGGTAACTTGGTTTAATTTGATTGGTTGAAATTATTAACTCTTATCACTTAATATAAACAATAATAAGACATAAATTATTAAAACAAAAATAGAGTAAATTAGGGAGAGAGAGAAACCGGCCCTAAAGGGAAAGAAAAAGAAAAGAATTTTCGGCCAAAAAGAAAAAAAAGAAAAGAAAGAAAAAAAATTTCAGGTAAGGGAAAAGAAAATAAAGCAAGAAAATAAGTGAAATTTTTGAGTAAAATTGATCTAAAATTCAAGTAGTCAAAAGGCTAGAAAATAGTAGAATAAATTAAGCAAAATTTAAACTCTAATATAAATTAAATGATCAAGTAAAATTATTCTAAATGTAGTGCTTAAATGTCCTTGCTCAATAATGAAAATCTTAGTTAATTAACCTAATTAACTTAAGGAAATCTTCCAACTAATAAATCAAGGATTAACATTTAACCCTAAATAAGAAAAAAAATGTCTCTTGTATGTGCATTTTCTAGGGTGCTACATAGCTCCCCTACCATCATTGACAACCTGCAGAAAACAACAACAGAACCACAAAATCAAACCCCGGTTCACCACCACACAAAACCAGCCCCATTTCAGTCCTTCACATACCACTACCTGTAATCACCAATTTCTCCTCCAAAGACCACCCCACAGCTTCACCATTCTTTTCCCTCCTCCCACCGTCAGCCTTCTCTTCTGCCATTACCACCATCAATTTTTCCTGTTTCGAAGGGGAAGACTGATTGGGGAAAATTGATTCTGCTGTTCCTGGATAGAGAGAGTGAGCGAATCATTTTACAGAGAGCAAGAGGGAAACGGCCAAATAGAAAGTAATCGAAAGAAAAGAAAGAATCAAGGAGATAGAGTGAGAGAGAGAGAGGACAGAATGAAGACAAAATCAGAAAGAAGAGAAGCAGGGAATCGGGGGTGAAGTAGAGAGGAGAAAAGAGAAAGAGAAAGAAAAAAAAATTGAAGGAAAATAAGATTTCGGAAGAAAAACAGAGAGAAATTAAGAGGGATTAAAAGAAATAGTAAGAAAGAAAACGGAGAAAGAGAATAGAGATGGAAAGAAAAGAACAAAATCAGAGTGGAGAGAAGACACAGAGAGCAGGAAGAAGAAAATCTAAGAGAGGGAAAGCTATAGGAAGAGGGAATCGACGAAGAGAAGAGAAAGTCAGGGGAGAAGGACATAGAAGAGAGAATAGATAGGTGAAGAGAGTTGGAAAGAGAGAAATCAAAGAGAAATCAGAGAACAGAAAAGACAGATTGCATTTGGTTTGTGTGGAACCTGACTGAAACCATTTCGAATCTGGAAAAAAATTTCTTCTCTGCTAAAGAAGAAAATGTCCAGCAGGGGAGAAATCAAATTTAGCTTGTAAAATGGTGGTGCCAGTTTGACTTTCTTTTCAATTCAATAACCGAATGGTTTGGGGGAAAGAGTTCTTGAAATTTCTGAGAAAAGAAAACAATGCAAAGGGGGCCAATTTGCGAGTTTTTATTTTTTTTAAGTGTTAGTTTTAATTAGTTAATAATTTTGTGGTGTTTAATTTTAACTTAGTTTTAATTGGGTAATTAACTAATTTTAGTTTAATTAATTGTGTTAATTTGAGTTAATTCAGAATTTAATTTATTTTGTTTTGTTTTGTCATGAAAAGTGTAAATTTACTTCTTAGCTTCCCCAGCTTTTGATTATTATAGTTGTACACCTTGAATTCTTTTGTTTTAGCAATCAAGTCCCCCCATATTTCTAGATTGGCCCCCGAATTTTATTTTCATTTCAATTAGGTAGATTTGCCCCTATTTATTCAGATTTATTGTTTTGCCCTAATTTACTTTAATTTTGCATGCCTACCCCCTCTGACTTATGTGAATTTTCAATTTCTACCCCCTAAGTCTTATAGAATTTTATTTTAGTCCCTTAATTGCTAAAACTTTACATGTTTACCCCAATTTGTCCAATACTTCGTATTTTATGCTTTATTTATTTATATCGTGATACCTTGACATGTGTGTTCGTTTTTTTTAAGATTTGGTACCGGGTATCCAAAGAGGTATATCGATTTCTTGTTAATTGCTTTGTTATGTGCTCCAACGTGCTCTAATGTGAGATTTTATGCATTTTCTTATGCGTTTCTTATTTTATGCACTTTTTGCGTATTTATTTATTTTGTGTTATTTAATTTTAAATTTGATTATTTTGACGAAAAAAGTAATATTTTGTATTTAGTTAGTCAATGTAATAGTTAAATATTTTTCTCATATTTTAGTAAAGTTTTGTGTCTAGATAGAAAGTGTAATAGATAGGGCATTTTTAATTTCCCCCTTAAATTGTAAATCAAACCCCCCCGATGTAATAGTTAGTGTTTATTTGCTTTTGTGTGCTTGTGTGCTTATATGTTTTACCGCTTTCTTTAGGATTTTTGCATCTAGAATATTATGCTTATGTGTTATGTGCTCCTATGTGATCTTAAATGTTTTATATGTTTAATTTTCTTTAAATTCATGCTTAAATGTTCAATTCATGATTTATGGTATTCCTTCACCGCACTAGTCCAACGCTAGTTGTGGCTTTATTTTCTCTCGCTAGTCCAACGCTAGTGAGACTTTTTAGAACGGGCTAATCCAACGCTAGACCGTTAGGACATTTTAGCATTAGGTTCATTCGTGTGCATTTCTCATTTCACACACTTTTAGTTTTTCTTTTCACTTGGCATGATTTTATTATTACTATTTTATTATTATTATTATTATTATTATTATTATTATTATTATTATTATTATTATTATTATTTTAAACACATTTTCAAAATGAATGACATTTAGGTTGCATTTCACTTAGAAAATTAAGACATTTGTGTGTTTTGACTAAAAATAGTCGTCTACTCATGTGGGAAGCGGTGGCGTACATGCCGTTCCTCCCTCCGTGAGTAGAAACATTCAGTCACGAGTTATTAGTACCCCGTACCCATCATGTTGCATACCCACCTTCTTTCTTCACATACTATATGTTATTATTTTCTTTTCTTTTGGCATTTCATTTGCATAAACTCGTGACTCCCTCGAGGTCTCGACTCGGATTTTGCAATTAATGCATTCCGACCAAGCCTCGACGGGACATTTTGACCCTCTCGATACTTACGTCTTAGACTTAGGATTTGCATTCATTTAGATACATCCAAAACGCGATAGAATCTAGGGTTAATTTAGGAAATTTTGATTAAACCTTGCAACTAGTCTCAGCTAGGTTGAAAGGGTGCCTTAGGCATAAGCCTTTGCCTTCCCTTTCTTCAAATGTGACTCCCGGACCTTTTTCTCTCGTTTTTCGTAGACCGGAGTCGGAAAAAGGGTTTTAAATGATTTTAAAAATTTTACTTTTTGTTTTGTTTAAACAATTTTTTTGGGTGACTTGGTACACCCTAACTCAGTACCAAGTGGCGACTCCATTTTAAGAATAAAACCCTTTTTCAAAAAATTATTTGGCCAAACCTGTCGTATTTTTAGTCCTGGCCTTGTTTTCTTTTAAAGTACCATTTTTCTTAAAATATACTTTTTTTTACTAAAATTTGATTTTTCTCACACACGCATGGTTTTTCCAAAAATCTTTGTTTTCTAAAGGGTCACCGAGATCGGACCGTCTTTTCGGGACGCAACAGTCAACAACCCCACTAGCACCCTTTTCCTTTTTACTTTTTTACTTAACGTTTTTTTTTGTGGGCGCGACACTTTCAAAAAGGTTCAAAATATGTATAAACTTATGATACTTAAATAGAAACTTTGATAAAATGCGAGGCACATTATAAATAGTTAACTAGTGTATTATATGTTTTTACGTGATAAATTAGATGTATACTTTTTTATTCTGCTAGATTCATGCTCTCATATAAATTATTTGATGATACATTTCAAAGTCTAGATACATTATGTGTGGACGGATAGCAGAACCACTCCCTTTTTATTATACTTATATATAGTGCAAGCTAATTGCTTAGATAAACATATTATTTATTATTACCCCAATTGCTATATTTTTCACCTAACCGATCTTGATTGGGGGAGATAGTTAGTTCAATCTAAGGATCAATTACTATTGAATGAACCCCAAAAACATAAGTAAATATTCCCTTTGACTCTTGGGTCCTTTGAAGATGAAATATCATACAAATAAACTTTGACCCAATATTATCTTTTACAAGAACCACCCTCGGTAAATTGCTTGCCCCAAAAAAGAAATCTCTGCTAAAAACAGTTGTTCAAGTAACACTAACAGTATTGGATCATATGCCTACGCCCAAAAAGGGCAAAGTCATCAACAGCTGTCCCATTTTCCCTACCGCAGTGGAGATAGTGCAAAAAAGCTCTTTCTAATTAATTACTCAACTGTTGCACTGTATAATCTATGGGAACCTAATTTTTGTTCTAATGTTGCTATTAATGCATATATCAACACCAATCAACTCTAAACAAATTTTAACTACCTTCAAATTAGCTCATGGCACCCTCACGCGTTGCGTGAGGCTCCCAACTAGTACATTTTTAATATTGCAATTTTTGTAATTTGTTATATGAAAACAAAATAAGGCTACAACTCAAGGCCAATATTAATGTTGCGCTCTTGTATAAAAAATCAAAATCATGACTCCAAATTTGCAAAAATTTCCGTTACAAACTATTCCAATTATTTATATTCAAGATGTAAAAAAGTATGAATAATCTATCTTTGCCATGATGTACAATGAATAGCTGCAAAGTGAAGATAAATTTGTGATTTTGTCAAATATATTTAAAATAGAGTATCAAAAAATGTTAATAATGTTAATTCTATTAATAAAAATAACAAAAAATATAGCAACTATAACCTTTGTTTCTAACCAAAACAATGTAAGACTAACTTGATCTAGTAATAAAAGTAGCAATATATATATATATATATATATATATATATATATTTGTTCATGTGTTTAGGACTTCTTTCTCCTTTATCATTTTGTTCTACTCGCTCATGAATGGTATAAAAATTTTATGTTTTAGCATGAAAAAGAGAAATTTGTCCAAATATTGTGAATAAAAGGGCACAAATGTCTTTGATCTATTAAAATGGGGTAATTTGTATGTTTCTGATGCAATGGTATTAGGCTTGTACAATCTAAGTACAATCACACACAAACAAGTAATAAAATTAACTAATACCCATTAATCTGCAAGTACATTGGTCATTTGTAGTTGGGGAATATTAGGATCAATTCCACGAGGAAACATAAATTTAGCAAGTACCAAAGCTAGTCAATCACTCTATTATCTAAACAATCAATACTTAAGATGGGGAAAATAGTAAGTAAATCAAGTTCAAGTAAACAACCAATGAGGAGATTCGTCCAACAAAGTTAATTAGGCTTAATATTCTACTAAAGGTCACACAACATGAAAGATAAGCTTATGGCTATTATGAATTTCCACCATTGTTTAAGATTCAATTTCATATGTATGCCAAATTAGATTCCTTTGCGAATGAAAGACTACTAACTCTTGTGGTTTCCTATTTTCGTGGTAAAGACATGCAAAAACTTGTTCATCTGGTTCATGAATTGTGGTTTAAACCTTAATCTACTTATGAAAATCACTACTTTCATGAGATTCACTATAGATTTCATTTACTTCGTTTCATTGTTAGATGCATGTGCCCTTGTCAAATAACAACTAAGATTACTTGAAATTGGAAGCTAATTAATAACAAATATTCAAGACCAAGTAAATGAATAAACAAGACTAGAGTATGGCCATAAACTTAATCAAATCATATCAATATTTTCATTTTAAACCTAGCTTGGTTCAACTTAGTTCAACATGTTATAGATAAAGTTAAGCACAAATATGAATATAATACCACATGCAAGAATGAAAATGAAAAGATTAAGGTTAGAGATGCTCATTTATTGGATGAACTTAGCTCCAAATCTTGTCCTTGCATTTCATCAAGCATGTAAGCTACAATAAAACTCCTTCAAAGGTTTGTTTACAAGAAACTTGAATTATCTTACTATAAACTAGAAGAAATCCTACTTTAACTATTTTCAAAGAGAGATTTTGTCTTTCTAAAGAATCATAAGAATCTATATTCTCTCCATGTTCCTCTAAGCTCTCCTTTCTCTATCCTCAAGGTTTGTATATATAGAAGAAAATAAACCCTAGGCAACTTGGAAACATCATCATCAAGAATCCTTCTCCAACTTGTTAAAGTTGCTTCCTTGGATTTTGTAATATTCCCTTGAGCAACTAACCTTTAGAAGTACCCTGAATTTGTCTGAAAAATGAGTGTGAAATAGAAGCAAGTTGCTGCAGGTCATTTTCCAATCGAAATAGCCGATCTGTGCATCAGATTCGCAGGTGGTAATCTGCAAGTCAGATTCGTGAGTGGTAACCCATAGACGACAACCCGCGAATCACTCCAAATTGTCCATTTTACCATTTAAATTTTTTATTGTTTCCTTCATACCCCTAGGACCTTTTTCCAATATTGTAACCACACTTAATTGGTAAGCTTGATGTAGAAAAATAGTCCGGAAATTACCAAGTTTAAGTGATATTTGGTACATTCTTGAATTAACCTTCAACAATATATCTTGTGCATTAATTGATCCAAATTGTGTTTATAAGTCATTTTCCTGCAAGATCAAATAAATTTGGGCATTAATTTGCTCAATATAATAATTTTGCATCAAAATCCTAATTTTCGGACTAAAAACCTGTAGACACTAAATTTTGACACACCATTTATTTTCAAACATTAGGGGGCATGTTTGCATTTTTTGGGCCAAATTTTAATTTTTCAATAATTTGGGGGGCAAATTAGTAATTTTATCTGTAAATATTTTTCTATCAGCTTTTGGGGGTTTTAAATTCATATTTTTACTTTCGTGTGAATTTGTTAATGTTTTATGATTTTTTTGGATTTAATTGGTATTCTTTTATAATTTTACCAGCACAAGGGCAAAATGGTAATTTTGCCTCGCGAACACCATTTTAGCTCATTTTAGGTTCCAAATTTATTTTTCTAATTCTTTAACCATGTTTCTAAATTTTTTTGATTTTTTCAGAGACGATTGCTAGTTCTTCTATAAATACTACATTCAAGGGCAAAATCGTCATTTTACAGTTTAAATTCATTTTTTGTCAATTTTTTGAGTCATAAATGCATTTCTTAGGGTTTTAAGCTTATTTTTAATTTTTGGTAATTTTCCGAGATCAATAGCTATTTCTCTGTGCATTTTCATTGTCCAAAGGCAAAATCGTCATTGTACAGTTTAAATTCATTTTTCGTCAATTTTTTAGTCATAAATGCATTTCTTAGGGTTTTAAGCTTATTTTTAATTTTTGATAATTTTTTGAGGCCGATAGCTATTTTCTATGTATTTTCGTCATCCAGGGGCAAAATCGTCATTTCATACCCCGAGCGCATTTTTTATCAGTTTTAAGCTCTAACCTTCAATTTGAAATCTACTTTTAATGTTTTGGAAAATTTTGAAATTTACTGTCATTTCTTTGTGTTAATTTTTAATTTTTTGGGTTAAAAATATTTTTCTTAAATAAAATTAGAATTTTTTATTACCGGTGTCGTTTTCGTTATTTTGTAGTATTTTTGGTGACCAAGACAACTAGCCCTATAAATACCCCCTTAAATCAGAAAAAAAAAAGAAAAAAGAGAAAACCCTAAAACACATTCTTATCTAGATTAAAAAAGATCGAAGCACACACTTTCTCACCAAATAATTCACACACTCGATTACTGTTCATTTCCCCAGTTATTGTTCATCGATCTAGTTACTGTTCATCATCAGACTGATTTCCAAGTATAAAAGGTGAGTTCTTCTTTTGTTTTGATTCATTTTCTTCTATTTCCCTTATGTGAATCTGATTAATTGTGTGTGTTTATTTGGGATTTGGGTTGAATATTTTGTTCTTTTTGATTTTATGTTCTATTCTTGTTCTTGGGTCTGAATTTTTGTGAGTTTCTCTCCTCCCACCGTCTCTTCTCTCTCCCTCTCTGCAACTTCCCTCTCTGCTACTTCATCAAGAACTACCAATTCTCCTTTCACCCTTCCTTCCATTGCCTGCAACTCTAAACCCACCACCAGAACTTCCAAGCTCCACCAGCAACTCCCCACGAACCACCATTATCAATTTTTAAACCACACCGCCAGCAATCATGCAGGTACCCATCAACCAAACTAGCCTCTGCTCCATCTCCATATCCCACTAGTAACTTCATCGTTCCCTGAAGCCTCTAATACCAGAACCACCTAGACCTCCACCGTTCTCCATCAATCACCATCGAACCACCTATAAACTCATAAGTCCATCTTTATTCACTAACTGAATCTCACTCCATCACCCAGCCATCAAATAACAGCAAACACAAGTAACACACAAATTCCAGTAAAAGTAAAAAAAAAACCACCATTAGCTAGTCAACAGCAGCCTCAATTTTCACCTGTAGAAAACAAAACAAAAGCATTCCAAATGCCTCTCCCCTAGTTACTCGAACCACCATCTTTACTAAGAATTGCCCCCATAACCAAATTCTTCCAGAAAATCGACCTTCCACCAGAAAACCGACCCACTTCAGCTATCAATCCCACCTGCAAGCACACAATAATCGTCAAACACCACCAACAGCAAGCCCCACTCCACCAAGACATCCCATAAAACACACAACCACCACCACATACCAACATCATTGCAGCCCTCATCAAACAAAACCACCACCACCAGTCAATCCCAAATCGCACCAAAATCCAAGTGGCCCAACTCCAAATCCACCAAAACTTGAAATCAATCACTAATCTCAGCAACTCACAAGCTAAAATCACAAATAGTCAGCCATTCGATTCCCAAAAATCAAACCAATCCGCTACGGACTACCCATCCCACAACCACCTCCAAGCCCACCACTGAAACTCCAACATCACCACCACTATTACAGTCACTCCACTCAAATCTGTAGCCTTGCAATTCCCCCAATCAGCTTCCACCCTCAATCATAGGCTAGCCATAAATTTGAACACCTCACACAGCTATAGTTCCCACCCGAAACAGCCCTCCAACGCAACCAAAACAATCCCAATTTTCACCCAAAATTGACCCCAAAAATCATCTGTCACACCCCACTCATTCACCACAAATCTACCCGAACAACCAAGAACACTTAAAATCAATCCCCATCTCCCTATTCCAACTCCCCTGTTGTCGAAGCCCCTTGTAGAAAGAACAGAAGAGAGCGAGAGAGAGAGAGAGGTGAACAAAACAGAATTGAAAGAGAGAACAGAGAAGAAAATCAAAGAAAAAGAAAGAAACTGGAGGAGATAGAGAAAAACGAGAGAGAGAGAGAGAGAGAGAGAGAGAGAGAGAGAGAGAGAGAATAGAGATTAGAGACACAGAGAGAAAGTAGAATCTGAGAAGAGAAGAAGAACGAAGCTGAGGGAAAAAGAAAGAAAAGAAAGAGGGAAGAAAAGAATGGAGAGAAAAGAAAAGAAAAAGAGAAAATAGCAAGATGAAAGAAAATCTGATAAAAAAAAAAAGAGAGAGGAAAAAGGGAAATTGAACTTCAGTAGAAAATTGGAAGAATTGATTGGGAATGTTTAGCTCATTTATTCATTTTTTTTCTTTTTTTTCTTTTCTTTCCATTTAACACTTAGTTTAGTTAACCATTCATTAGGTTCTGGCTTTGTTTACCTTAGTTTGGTGTCAATAATTAAATTAGTTTATTAAGCTAGTTGGATTTAATCAATGTTAGTTTATCTGATTTGGTTTAATTGCCTTACCAGTCATCTTGTCGATAATTATTTGTTCATGTTATAGCCCTTGGGATCTTAGGTAGTGCTATTGCACTACTTGCATATTCTTGATTTCTGCAATCTAGTCTTTTTTTTACGATTATAAATTGGACCCCGAATTTTACTTTCTTTCAATTAATCCCTATTAATTGCAATTAAGTCTGAGTGATTGCTAGGAATTTATATTTTTGTGCCCTTTTACTTGCTTGAATTTACATTTTTGCCCCCCGTTTATGTGAATTTTTTAGTTTTACCCCTTAAGTTTTATAGAATTTTATTTTTAGCCCCATAGTTGCTAGAATTTATTTATTTAGTCATTTTTATCTCAATTTGTCAACACTTATATATTTTAGGTTTTATTTCTTTATATCGTGATACATTGACGTGTGTGTTCGTTTTCTTAAGTGTTTTTACCGGGTCTTCAAAAAAGTACCCTCATTACCCGTTATTCTTCTTTATGTGCTCCAATATGCTCCAATGTGATTTTTTATGCATTATTTTTATTTGTTTCTTATTTTACATACTTTTCGCGTATTTACGTATTTAATTTATTTAATTTTGAATTTTATTATTTTGACAAAAAGTGTAATATTTTTGTATTTAGATAGTCAATGTAATAATTAGATTATTTTTCCTTTCGTTTTTATTTACAAATATTTGTATATTTAGATAGCAAGTGTAATAGATAGGATATTTTTAATTTTCCCCCTTAAAATTGTAGCTAATCCCCCGGTGTAATAGTTAGGGCTTATATGCTTTCGCGTGCTTATGTGTTTATTTATTTTACCGCTTTCGATTAGGATTTTTACATCTAGAAAAGCATGATTACATGTTATGTGCTCCTACGTGCTCTTATATGACTTTATATGTTTAATCTGCTTTTAATTCATGTTTTATATTATTCTGTCATCACGCTAGTCCAACGCTAGTTGTGGCTTTACCATTTCCTCACTAGTCCAACGCTAGTGTGGATCCCTAGAAAGGGCTAGTCCAATGCTAGACCCTTAGGAACATTTTAGTGTTAGGTGCACTCGTGTGCATTTTTACATCCCACTTCACACATTTTTAGTTTTCTTTCCACTTTGCATGATTTTTATTATTATTATTACTATTATTTATTTATTTTTGACACATCTTCAAATGCATGACATCTAAGTTGCACCTCACTTAGAATTTAGGTTATTTTGTGTGTTTCGACTAGAAATAGTTGCCTACTCACGTGGGAAGCGGTGGCGTACATGCCGTTCCCCACTCCGTGAGTAAAAAGATTCAGTCACGAGATATTAGTCCCCCCGTACCAGTCATGTTGCATACCTACCTTCTTTCTTCACTTACTATATATTATTATTTTCTTTTCTTTTGCATCGCATTTTGCATTCATACTCGTGACTCCCTCGAGGTCTCGACTCGGGTTTCGCAATTAATGCGATAATCTCGGCCCAGCCTCGATGGGACATTTCAACCCTCCCGAAAGTCACATTTAGATTTAGGATTTGCATTCATTTAGATACATCTGAACACGATAGAACTTAGGGTTAATTTAGGAAATTTTGATTAAACCTCGCAACTAGCCTCGGCTAGGTGGAAAGGGTGCCTTAGGTGTGAGCCTTTGCTTTCCCTTTCTTCAAATGTGACTGCCGAACCCTTTTCTCTCGTTTTTTCGTAGACTGGAGTAGGAAAAGGGTTTTTAAATATTTTTTAAAATTTTTATTTTTTTGTTTTGCTAAATTATTTTTCGGATGACATTGGTACACCCTAACTCAATACCAAGTGATGACTCCATTTAAAAAATAAAACCCTTTTTCAAAATTAGCTGGCCAAAACTGTCGCACTTTTTGTCCCGCCTTGTTTTCTTTTAAAATACCATGTTTTCTAAAAAACACATTCTTTTTACTAAAAACTCAATTTTTATCACACACGCACGTTTTTTCCAAAAAACCTTTATTTTCGAAAGGGGTCTCGGACCGGACCGTCTCTTCGGGACACGACAATCAATGCATGTGTCATTCGGGGTGCGACAAAACCCTAATTTTAAGACAAAACATGTTTTGATAAAAACTAATGAAAATAAGCCATTTTACTATATAAAATGCCAGAAATTTACTAAAAATATATTAAAAACACATAATAAAATATACAGTAAAATAGGTAAATTTATTACTTGTCTAATTCCCCCACACTTAAATCCTTGCTTGTTCTCAAGCAATTAGAAAATCAAGACACCAAATAATGATTCAAGCATTGAAATAAGCATTATGCAATTTCTTGTAGTGTCTCTAGTACTTATCATATCAAGTAAAAAGGAAGTAATTACATCAAGATTAAAGCTTATTCAACAAAACTTCAATGTCTTACAAAATTTCATCTACTAAGTATTCGGTATGGACAATCATATACAACTCAATTATATGCAATAGGGGCATGTTGAATTTTGTAATTTCAAGTGTCTTTTGACGTGAAGGTTTAGATGAAAACCCTCGATTACTCACCACTTTGATCTTTTTAACCACATTTCAACCCATAGTTTGAGAAGTGAAATTGCTTTTTTATGAAAGGATTGACATTTTGTGATGAGGACCCCTTATTATTCAACAATTAACTTTCAATTAGACTTTCTATACATACTCATAATTCAATTGCCGTTTGACGTGAAAATTGACATTTATAGATGAGGATTTCTAGTTACTAAGCAATTTGAATCATTGGAGTAGAAATATAACCATTTATCATTTTTTGCTCATAATATAAATGTCCCTTTATTCAAATAATGCATAAGTATACTTTCTTGTCAATATCTACCACTTGAGAATAAAAATTAAGTAAAGAAAAGAAATTTATAATCAAGCATGCCAAATCAAGACATAATTATAACCATTTTACAAGATATACTTTATTAAAAACAAAAATCCTAATCACATAATAACTATTTCTGTATATATTTGTAAAATGCATTCAATCAAAGTTGCATAAATTATTTCAAAAAAATAAGAGAATTGAACAAGTTCATGGCATAAAAGCATATGATTGAAGCAAATTTCCATTTTTATCCAAAAAAATATATCTTAACACAATCTCTTCAAAACCTCTCCAAACATAATCCTTTACATTTTCCCTATACTTAAAATGCCACATTGACCTCAATGTGTAAAGCAAAAGATAAGAGTGAAAATAGAACAAGAAAACTCCTCTTGTTTGGTTGTAGTGTCATTTGATTGTGAGGTTTATGTACTAATGAAATTAGGCAAAGTTCACACAAACAAGTAATAAAATTTATAACCTAATATCCCTTTCTGCAAGTGCACGGGTCAAATGTAGTAGAGGAAGTATTAGGGTCGATCCCACGAGGAAACAAGACATAGCAAGTACCAAAGCTACTAACTTACTCTATTATCTAGACAAAACATCAAATAAGTGGTGTGCAAAATAAGAAAATTCAACTACTTGAAGTAAAACAAATAGAAGAAATTCACAAATACAAGTAATAGGGCTTAGAATCCACTAATTGTCACTAATATGATTGAATGAACAAACACCGTGCTATATTAATCTTGTCTTGCTTAGGATTTTAATTCTATATGAAATCAAAACTTGTTCTCACAATGAATTGACTAGAGTTTAAGTATTCTCATGATAAACTCTTGTGAAATGCACGAATTGTGGTCTTAAACAACCTTAATCCACCTACTTACACCACTATTCTCATGTGTGTAAATCATAGGCTTCATCTATCATTTTTCAATGTTATAAGCATTTCTCAATGTCAAATAACATCTAAATGATTTGCAATAGGTGATCAAGCTACTACAAATGTTAAACCTTGATAGATGAACAAGCAAATACAAGTTATAGCAAGTATAATAACATTCAATTCATATCATTAGCTTCATCTAACCCTAAGACAAGTATTTAGTTAAACATAGAATTCATAACTTGAAAGTATAAGAATTCAATAAAGTAAATCATAACAAGTAAGGAAATAAAGAGAAAGAGATAGAAATTCTCATTTCAATGGCTCCAATCCTTCATTTCTTCCTTGAATATGAAGTTGTACAAGTGAATTCTCCAAGAGTTTTCTTACAAGTATTGAAATTTCCTATAAAACTACAAAGAAAACTACTAAACTAACTACTTTGGGAGTGCTCCTCCCCTCAAGACTTGTTCTAAATGTCTTGCAAGAGCTCCCTATTTATAGACAAATTCACCTAATCAAGTTGGAAACAAAATAATTACATTGATTCTCCAAATCACAAAAAATCTTCCTTGGTTTTTGAAATATTCCCTTGAGCAACCAAAATACGGCTTGCATCTAAAAAAATCTAGAAAAGCAATGTGAAAAGAGCTCCAACTTGCAACCAACCAACCTTAAGTCGATTGTGATCTGCAGGTGTGATCCGCAGGTCAGTTGATCTGCGGATCTAACTTACGGATTTCTCCCAGAAGATGGATGAATCAGTTTTTCCTCAAAACATCAAATTTATAGTCCTTGAGTTATCTTTCCAACATCACAATAATCAGGTCATTTGGAGCTGTGGATGCAAAGATATGACCAAATTTCTGAGAGGTCGTCGAAAGAGCTTCACGGCACACATGTACTTCAGTAATTTGGGTTTTTGACTATGAAAATGTGAGAAATGAATTTTGATGTCTCCATAAGAATTGTAGAGTATAATATTGGCTTTAAAATTCAGGAAGAATCATATCAATGTAACTTTTGTATCTCAAGTTATTGCTAAAATACATAAATATGTCATTGTCGTCGACCCCTCGTTTTCTCCATTTCTTCACTTCCATTGTTTCTTTGTATTTCTTTTTTGCTTGTTATTCCTCCTTTGCCCTTGAGATTTTTGTGATGTTGACCCTTTAATTCTATAGTGAATTTGTTTATGAGAATTTTCCAATAATTTTTCAAAATTCAGCAAAAAAAATCCTCCAAGTTTGAATGTAAAAATTGTGCCATTGAGCTTCAGATCCAATCATCCTTGAACCTACTAAGAATGTGATGACTTGTGTTTCAATTGATACAAATTATGATTGAATGTATAAAACTTGCAAGATTGTACAAAGATTGTTCATTAATTTGCTCAAAATATAAATTTTGCTTCAAAATCATAAAAATCGAGTAAAAACCCTAATTTTGGAAAATTCTTCAAATGGAGAATATTTATGAATTTGAGCCATTTTTATATTAAAAATACTAAAAATCATACTAAAAACACACTAAAATCATATATAAGACACTATATAGGTAAATTTATTACTTATCATCGTTAAGTTGATATTGTCATTGTCCTTGTGCTCCTTGACCTTTGACTAGTTCCTTTTTGTAATACTTCACAATGTTTACATTTGGTCCATTCTTGCTCACCAAGCTTGCTTCAAGGCTTAAAAACACTTAAATGCTATGTTAGATCATGATTGAATAGCATATAAACACAAATGCAAACAAAGCATGTTGTGAAATACTTGCTTTCCACCACTCTTAGTTGATGCAATGTGGTTCAAGGGGGTGTAAATTTGAAAAACAAGTGATATGAACAGGTGTAATATACATCAATGAAGTGAAAGACAAAAGAGACTTGTTCAAATTTGCTTCATGTCAAAATCCACTTTTTCATGTCATGTAGTCAAAATATAAAATAAAAATAGAACATTAAAAATGCAAGATTAAACATGTTAAAGTGCTAACTAAGCTGTACAAAACATGTACACAAATCATGCAAAAGAACTAATTGGAAAGCATTGCAAATGGACTTGAAAAACAAGTTCTGCATGTGACCTGTGGTTCAACAATCCAATCGTGGTTCACTGTGTAATGGATTGAAATACCTCCCAGAAGTTAATCTGGGGTGCAATTTGCAAGTGGTGACCCGCAGATCTGATCTGAAAACAGGCAATGAACTTCATTTTTCAGTTTACTATTCCATTGGTTTAATCCTCTTTCTGCAACACTTTCAACTTTAAATTTAACATCTTTTTGAATAAATTAACACTAATAGCAACTTTGAATCATCAAAATACACATGTGCAAACATACTCTCAAATTTTGCATCAAACCAATGGAAGGTTCTTAAGCTAGAAAATTCAAATCATAGCCCTAGGTTAATAGGTGGAGACTTCAACACAATTGCTCATGCTAATGAAAAATGAGGGGGAAGACCTTTTCTGTTGAGTGAAGCTGTAGATTTTTTGAACTTTATGCAAGATTTACAGGTCTTTGATGCAGAATTTACAAGTTCTCAATTTACTTGGTGTAATAATAGGCATGGTCAAGCTAAGAGTTTGGAAAAGACTTGACAGAATTTTACTTAGTGCGTCTTTTGCAGAGTTGAATGTAGATTTCTCTGTGCAACATTTATCAAGATACCCTTCTGATCATGCTCTTTTACTCATGGTGGGGAAGACTAGGATTGACAATAAACCAAAATCTTTTCACTTTCTGAATTTGTGGACTAGACATAATCAATTTATTGATGTGGTTAAACAGAATTGGCAAAGAGAAAATCCAAAATCCCTTTTGAAAAGATTGGCTCTGAAGAAGCATTCTATTTGGCTGGTCTAGACAGGTGCTGGAGATCTTTTTCAGAAAGTTAAGCAACTAGAAGTAAAGGTAACACAAACTAAGCAAGCTTATTGTGACACCCTAGAAATTCATATGAAACTATTTTATTCATGTAGGTTTATATGTAACTCAAAATAATAATGATAATGGTAGAAAAAAAAAACCCTAAAACGTACTTAAAAGAAAAATTCTTTCATTTGAAATCTAGCATTAACTCTTGATTTATTAGTTGGAGGATTTCTTAAGTTAATTAGGTTAATTAACTAAGTTTCTTTCCTCATTGAGTAGAAAACCTAAGAATTAAACTTGGATTAAATTCATTAGATCATTAGTTTTTCATAGTGTTTCATTTTAACTAGTTTATATTACTATTTCTAGTTTTTTTTTACTACTTAAACTTTAGCTCATTTTTCTCAAAAATTTCACTTATTCACTTGTTTTATTTTCTCTTCTTGGCAGAATTTTTATTTCTCTCTTTTCTTCTTCCTTGGCCGAAAATTCTTCTTTCTTTTCTTTTTTTTCCCTTGGCCGAATTTTTCTCTCCTTTCTCTCCCTCATGGCCGGATGTCCCTTCTCTTTATTTCTTCTCTTTTTGCTTTAATATTTATGTCATAATATTATTAATTACTAGGTGGAAGAGATCTTTCTTGTGTCACCAATTAAATTAAAACAAGTTTACCACTAATGCCTACAAAGCCTAAAGCCTAACTTGCTTCTTGTAATATTTTTATTGGTTAATCTTTCTCCCAACTTTTCCATTATTTCTTCTCTATTTTCCTAGACTATTTCCTTCTCTTTTCATTTTACTTGGCCGGCCTTGCTCTCTCTCCTTTTCTCTCATATTTCTCTCAACTTCTTGGAGCATTTCCTTCAAACTTTGGGCAAATTTCACCATAGGAAGTGGGTTTCCCTACCTTCTAAGCAAAGTTCTAGGCTTGTTTAAGGTATGTACTACAAGCTTTAACCATTAATTTCAAGTTTAATTAGTATTTTGCACTAGTTAATCTTGAGTTCTTATGATTTTTTTAACTTGAAGATTCATGCTTAAAGTGAAGTATGACTTGTTAGAAATAATGTTTTCTTGGGTAGATTGAGTAGTAGATAGCATATAAACCTTGAAATTTCATGAGCTACATGTTGAATGGTTGAAGGTTCTTGAAGCTAAATCCTTGAATTTTGGTGGAAATTTGATTGAATTTGAGCTTGGATTGAACTTGGAAGTTGTAGAACTTATTGAATTGTGGGTTTGATGATTGAAATCCTGGTGAAAAACCAAGTTGGAAGGGCCGAATTTAAGGGGAAATAATGCCAAAATTTTGTTAGAAAACCCTAAAATAAAAACCCTAAAATGAAACCCTAGAATGTAAACCCTAAACCCTAAACCCTAAAACAAAAACCTTAGAAAAAAAAAGGAATATTTCTTGATTTTTCTTACTAAGCTAATTAGAGTTTAAATCTAGTTTTCATTAGATTATTTTTTTTTCAGGACCTGAAAGTGAGACCCGACCTTTTTACGAAATATTCTCGTAGGCATTTCAGGTGAGTGTCTTTATGTGTGCATGATGCATGTAACGTGATATTTCATTTGTAAATATTATGCTTTGATTGCAAATATTATGCGATAAAAATGTGCTACTTGAGGAAAGATGTGTACTTTATCGCATCTATTCCACAATGTGCTACTTGTTTTCATGATTAAATGTGTTACTTGTGTTTGAGACTTCCGTGACTAATTTCACCGTTACTTCACGGATAGTCAACTTGAACGGGCGTGGGAGGATATAAGGTGCTGGGTGTTTTAGGGCGTGATGTTCATTCCCTCATGAGTTGTTAATCCTCTAAGAGGCCAACTCCGGGTTGAACTTTCTTGTGTGTTGGCCCTCCAAGGTCGAGGTTACTCCCTGGATGTGGTAGCATGTTAGGAGGTTATAAGGTGTGTGGTGGTTAGGGTCTTGCTTGATAATACCGGTATGACTTTGGCACGGACCTGAGCTATTATCTCGGTCCCAATGCCTTGTTTATATAATCGGTACTTGTTTCTCCTGCGGTCGAGCTTGCTCCCGGGGTTGAACCCTGTATCCGCCATTGACTAATTGTTTAATTATTTGTTCATGTGCTGATTAAATATCTTGTTAGATTATTTTATTTTCTGAAATAGTAGATTTTTGGCCTGCCTGCATGATTTGGACACTCACTGGGCTATTATAGCTCATTCCTTCATTTGTTTTCTTTACTCAGGTATTTCTCACTCTTAAAGCTGGGAATGGCGAATTTAGTTATAGTAGACTTTTGTTTTGTATTTTGGTCAACCTAGTTGATTGGTTACCATTGTAAATAATATGTATATTTTGGACATGGAAACTTGTAGTACATGGTCTGTACATTTTAGTGACTTTTGTATCTTAAGTTGAACTATGTGAATGTAATCCATTTTGGGTTAACTATACGTGTATGTGCTGAGTGCGTGTTTGAGTGAGTCCTGGCGAGAGCTAGGCAGGCAGTCCGCTAAGCCCTTTGGTGCGCCTCTGGGTAAGGTGGGGCTGTCACACTTATGATCTTCACAGAATGGATCAAACTCTTCATCAAATGCATGGAGCTAGGGTTGAATTGATTGAAGCCTTATGTTTGGAAGAGAATTTTTGGAGGCAAAAAAATAGGGTTAAGTGGTGTAATGAAGGTGAAAAAAATTCTAAATTCTTCCATTCCATTGTAGCCGAACACAGAATGAAATCCATTATACACCGCATAAAAAATGATTCAGGTGATTGGGTTTGTAATGAAGATGATATTGCTAGGGTTACACATGATTATTTTGTGAAGCTTTTTTCTCAGGAGGAGTTACAAAGTGAATTTTCTTTAAATCACATCCTAAAGATTCTATATAATGATGATAATATCATGCTTGAGGCTTTCCCTTTGGTGGAGGAAGTTCGGGAGGTAGTTTTCTCTATGGATGGGGACAGTGCTGCTGGTCCTGAAGGTTTTGTAGGTAAGTTCTTTAACTCAGCATGGGATATAGTAGCTGACGATATATTCCAGGCAGTGTTGAGTTTTTTCTGTGGTGATGAATTGCCACAAAGTATTTCTTCTACCTTAGCAGTGCTATTGCCAAGAGTATCATGTCCTCAGGACTATTCTCAGTTTAGGCCAATCAATTTGTGCAATTTTGTGAACAAGATTATCTCATGACTATTGGTGGATAGGTAAGCAAGAATCTTGCCTTAGATTATATTGCCCCAACAAAATGGTTTTGTAAAGGGTAGATTAATGTTTGAAAATTTTATGCTTGCTCAAGAATTGGTAGGTGGTATGGGGAGGAAGAATAGAGCTAGGAATGTGTTGCTAAAATTGGACATAGCAAAAGCTTATGATAGAGTCTTTGGTTTTGGAGAGAGACAGATAGATATGATTTGGCGATTAATTTCAAAATGTTGGTTTTCTATTATGATTAATAGTGTCCCCAAAGGATTTTTCAAATCTTCTAGGGGTTTACAGCAAGGAGACCCAATTTCACTTGCTCTTTTCATCATTGCTGCAAAAGGACTTTCTAGATCTCTAAATCAATTACCTCATCATCGGAGTTTAACTTCTTTTAGAGTTCTTTCTAAATGCCCTATTTTGACTCACCTTGCTTTTGCTAATGATATAGTTGTTTTCTTAATTGCAGCCAATGGTTAATTGAAGTTGATTGTGGAGGTTTTAAAACTGTATCAAGTATACTCGAACCAAAGAATGAATAAAAGCAAAAGTGGCTTTTTATGTCATCCTAGTCTTCCTAGAGTATGTATAAGAATTATCAAGCAAGTTACTGGATTTACTAAAAGAACATTTCCAGTGACATATTTGGGGTGCCCTTTTTTTATTAGGAAAAGTAAAAAAAGGAATATTTTGCAAAAATTAGCAAAATGATTGTGAACAAGGTTGCAGCATGGCAAAATCATTTTTTTATCAATAGGAGGACGACTGATTTTGATAAAAACATGTGCTCTTTTCAATTTCTTTGCACATCCTTGCTGCTGTGTGCCTTCCAAAAGGTATTTTTGTACAACTAGAAAAGATTTTTGCTATATTTTTTTGGGGTGAGGAGGAGAATAAATCGAGGTTCCATTGGTTTCAATGGAAAAGTCTTTGCTACCCTATAGATGAAGGAAGAGCGGGGCTTAGATCATTGGAAGATATCTACAAGACTTTATCTATAAAATTATGGTGGAAGTTTAGAGAAGGGAAGTCTTTATCGATGAAATTCATGGCTGCAAAATATTGCAATGTTGGACACCCATCTTCAATTTAGTATTCTAAAGGAGATTCTATGATGTGGAAATGCATGCTTGACATTCAGAATAACACAGAGAAGCATATTTTCTAGTTTATGAAGGAAGGTGTAATTCATTTGTGGAATGATAATTGGTTAGAGATGGGCTGTTTACCTAATTAGTTTCATGACCATGATAACTCACAAGTTTGTGACTTTGTTATGCATGGAAAGTGGAACGCTAATAAATTGAACTCTATACCTCTAGTGCATGTAGTACAACAAATCTTAGATAAGAAGCCACCAGTTGGGGTTGTTCCTGATAGAATGATTTGGATGATATCACCTTTGGGCTTGTTTTCTACCAAGTCAACTTGTAATTCATTTGTGGAATGATAATTGGTTAGAGATGGGCTGTTTACCTAATTAGTTTCATGACCATGATAACTCACAAGTTTGTGACTTTGTTATGCATGGAAAGTGGAACGCTAATAAATTGAACTCTATACCTCTAGTGCATGTAGTACAACAAATCTTAGATAAGAAGCCACCAGTTGGGGTTGTTCCTGATAGAATGATTTGGATGATATCACCTTTGGGCTTGTTTTCTACCAAGTCAACTTTTAATTGTGTCAGACATGGTAGGGCTTCGGGTATCTTATTTAAAAGAATATGAAACGTGTACATTCCTCTCAAAGTCTCATTTTTTATGTAAAGCTTTTACATTACAGAATCCCAACTGCAAATGTTATTCAGAAGTTTGATTTTCATGGCCCTTCACGATGCTTTTGTTGCATTTCTCCTTCTCTAGAATCAATTGACCATACCTTCAACTATGGTCGCACCCCAAAGAAAATTTGGGATTATTTTGGGTCAACAGTGGCAATTGTTTCTAGCAATGATCATGTAAGTTTGAGATTGATGCAATGGTGATTATCTCCTTATTCAAATAAATTTTCTTCATTCTTACTCCATATTATTCCTATTCTAATAGTGTGGCATTTGTGGAAAGCGAAACATGTTTGGTTCTTTACATGTGTCTCTCAGTCTTTGAAACAAATTTCCAAGTTTATTTTGGCAAATGTAAGGTTAGTAGTTGAAGAAAAATTTAACTGTTCCTTCATTCACTATCTTGGCCAGATTCATTCTCTAAAGTTTGCAGCATGAAGCAAGAAATATAGATTACTCTACTAAAATGGAAACTGCTTGTGGATTATTTCAAGTTGAGCACGGACGGATGCTCTAAGGGAAATCCAGGCTTGAGTGGAAGGGATGGTCTTCTTTGGGAGGCTAATGGCAAGGTTCAATTCGGATTTTCTTGCTTTTTTGGTATGGGTACAAGTTTGGAAGCAGAGCTTAAAGCATTGCTACATGGTATTAAATTACGTGTCGTGAAGGCATTCTCTCATTTTCATTTGGAGTTGAATTCCTCACTTGGGTGAATATTGTCAAGGGATTAGTATCATGCCCATGGCCTTTGTTGGTTTTATTTGAGGAAAAAGGTACTTATTGTAGACACCAAATTTTGGCACACCATTTATTTTCAAACACGAGAAGGGCATGTTTGCATTTTTTGGGACAAATTTTAATTTTTAATAATCTGGGGGGCAAATTAGTAATTTTATCTGTAAATATTTTTCTTTCAGCTTTTGGGGGCTTTAAATTCATATTTTTACTGTTACGTGAATTTGTTAATTTTTTATAATTTTTCTGAACTTAATTAGTATTCTTTATATTTTTACTATCATGAGGGCAAAATGGTAATTTCGCCCCGCGAATACCATTTTAGCTCATTTTTAGTCCCAAATTCATTTTTCTAATTCTTTAAACATGTTTTTAATTTCCTTGATTTTTTAGAGATAATATCTATTTTTTTCTGTGAATTTTCATTGCCCAAGGGCAAAATCGTCATTTTTACAAATTAAATTCATTTTTCACAAATTTTGAGTCAAAAATGTATTTTCTAGTGTTTTAAGCTTATTTGTAATTTTTGATAATTTTTTTAGAACAATAACTATTTTTCTGTGAATTTTCATTGCCCAAGGGCAAAATCGTCGTTTTACAGTTTAAATTCATTTTTTGTCAAATTTTGAGTAAAAAATGCATTTTCTAGTGTTTAAGCTTATTTTTAATTTTTGGTAATTTTTCGAGGCTAATATCTATTTTTTGTGTATTTTCATTGTCCGGGGGCAAAATCGTCATTTTACAACCCGAGCGCATTTTTATTAGTTTTGAGCTCTAGTTTTTTATTTTGAAATCTACTGTGAATTCTTTTTAAAAAAATTTTTAGAAATTGTTGTCAGATTCTTTTTAATTTTAGGGTCAAAAAATATTTTTTTTAATAAAATTAGCATTTTTTAATACTGGTGGCATTTCCGTTATTTTACAGCATTCTTGGCCAACAAGACAAGTGGGCTATAAATACCCTCTTTAATCAGCAGAAAAAAAAGAAGAAAATGAGAAACCCTAAAAACATCTTTTGATTTTACCCTAAAGGATCAAACACACACACATATACACTACAAAAACACACACAACAGCCGCCTGGCTCAAGTTTGGTTGCTGTTCATCTTCAACATTTTTTACTGTTCACGTCAACAACGACTAGATCCTTTCTTTTCGACTGTTCATCTTCAATCCATTTTCAAGATTTAAACGGTAAGTTCTTTTCTTTTATTTTGATTCATTTTTCTTCCATCCTCCTATGCTAATTTGATTAATTATGTCTATTCCTCTGGAATTTGAGTTGAATCTTTTAAATTTTTTCCTCCTATTTTTGTTTTCTGATTTTCGTTTTCTTTTTTCTCTGAGTTTTGCTCTTTCTGTTTCTGGGTTATGGTTTTTTCTAGGTTCACCTTCTTCTCTGTTTCCCACTGTTCATTCCAATAATCACCCTCACAACCTTGCTCCCTCATCTATCGCATGCAGTTCCCACCTAGTTTCAAATCACTCATCTCAACCATCAACCAAAACCTCTCCCCAACCCAGAATCAGATAACCAAATTCATCTCATATATCACCAGTTCATCCTTTATCACCACAGTTCTACCAAAACTGCTCCGTCTCTGCCCCCTAGAACTATCACCAAACCATCTTCAACAACCTTCAACAATTCATTGGCGGATCCATCACCTGTCCAACAACCAAAAACAAACCCAAGGCCACCAGTTCCTCTATCGGAACCACCCCAATCTTCATCCGAAATCCGCCAGTGACAAGCACCATCACCAACCTACAAAGAAAATAGCAACAGTACCAAATCACAAGCAGCCCAATTTCCAGCTGAAAAACCAAAAGTGTCACCAATAACTTGCAAAAGACAACCCAATTTCCAAATAAACCCCAAATCTCAGTGGTTTTACCCTCACCAACATCACCTCCAAGCTCCACCACAGACAGCCCTTTGCTAATCAAACTCACTGCCTTTCGCCAACTCTTGCTACCTGCTGCTTCAATTTCACCACACACCACCATTTCCATCCCCATTGGACAGCCCTACGTCACCAAATAACCACACCAAAACACCGGCAATTCACTCATCACCACCATTAACAGCACCATAGAATTTTCACAGCACCAAGAATCTCATAACCACCAGTAAAAGCCATCTGCCCAACCTCATGCCACCGTTTCCTGCCAATTCCCGTCCAACCACTATTATAGTCTCCTTTTCACCACAAATTTCACATCAGCCCCAATCACACTACATCAGCCTGCAAAAGAAAAGAAACAGCTTCCAATCATAACCCATTTACCAGCTCCTTCATCACCAATATCACCAAACAATAGCACAAACCAACTACAATCACCATTCAAACTTGCAAAAAACAATCTAAAACACGACAAAAGCCCTCGCCATAAGCCTCTGAAAATTGCAGCCAAGAACAACCTCCCCTTACCCACAACCTATACCAGCACCTCGATCATCTCCAATTCCACCCCATTGCAGCCTCAAATCGCACTCAATCAGGTCCCAAATATCTAGAAACACCAACTACAACCCCTCCCTTGACAACCACAATTTCACAATCAGAGGGAGGGTAATCGGAAAGGGGAAACAGAGACAGAAAGAGCGAGAATTAGAAAGAGAGAAAACAGAAACTGGAGGAAGAAGAAGAGAGTGCGAAGAGAGATTGAGAGCAACCAGAGAGTGAGTGAAAGACCGAGAGAAGGAAGATAGAAAAGAGAAGAGAGACGGAGGGAGTGAGAGATTGAGAGGTTGAACACAGAGAGAGAGAAAAGACAGAAGATCGGAGAGAAGAAATAACAGAGAGAAAAGAAGCAGAAACTAGAAAGAAAAGATAGAAATAGAAACCGACTGGAGAGAAGCGGCGAGAGAAAGAGAATTCAGAACAGAGAAGAGAAAATAGAGAGAGTAGGGGAGGGGAAGTGAAAAGAAGAAGAAAATAGAGAAACAGAGAGGAAAATTGAGAGAGAGAGAGAGAGAGAGAGTGATTTGGGGGAAAGACTATTTCTGTTTAACCGAAGAAGGAGAGAAAAATGAATACAGGGGAAATTTTTTTTTCTTTTCCTTATAAAACTGAATTTGGCAATTAATTGATTCGTTTAATTAATTCAGTTTCTAAAGGAGTTTAATGATTTGTTGCTTTTAATGTTTAGTTTTTAGCTCATTTTTCTAATCGGTTTTGATTTGGTTTAATTTTAGCTTGATTAGTACTCAATAAAATTTAATTAACTAACTTGGTTTATTTTTTTATTTTTTTATTTTGCACGTTTTCAGTAAGTCATTTCCCATAATTATGCTTGAGCCCCCCGGTTCTTTTTAGTATTGTTAATAGGTTTCCTTAGCTTTTTATTTTCATTCAATTAAGTCTCATGTAATTATAGATTAGCCCCCCTAAGTTTTGAGTTCTTCTCAATTAAGTATCACAATTTGCAACTTGGCCCCAATATGTTAGAATTTATTGTTTCACCCCCCAATTTGCGTTAATTTGTATTTTTGCCCCTAGACTTGTGTAAATTCTTAATTTTTCATCCCAATTAGTTCAAATTTACTATTTGACTCCAATTTGCTCTGCTTTTATTTTCCCCCTCTAACTTGCTATAATTTACATTCTTCTAATGTGTTAGTATTTCGTATTTTACTTTTTATAATTGTCCCTTTAACTTGTGCGTTCGTTTTTTTAAGCTTTTAGTACCGGGTCTTCAAAAAGGTATCCTATTTCGTTACCTTTAAATTGCTTCTTACTATGTGCTCCAACATGTGCCTCTATGTGATATTTTATGCACATTTTCTTCATATATTTCTTAGTTTATATACTTTTTGCGTATTTATTTATTTTGTGTTATTTAATTTTAAATTTCATTATTTTGACGAAAAATGTAATATTTTTGTATTTAGCTAGTCAATGTAATAGTTAGATTATTTTTCTCATATTTTAGCAAAATTGTATAATTAGATAAAAAATGTAATAGATAGGGCATTTTAAATTTTCCCCCCTTAAATTGTAAATCAAGCCCCCCCAGTGTAATAGTTAGGATTTATTTGCTTTTGCGTACTTATGTGTTTATTTCTTTTACCACTTTCTTTAGGATTTTACATCTAGATATCATGTTTACGTGTTAAGTGCTCTTACTTGACCTTACATGTCTTTATATGTTTAATTTGCTCTTAACTCATGTTTTTCTATTTAATTCATATTTTATGTTATTCCGTTCCTCACACTAGTCCAACGCTAGTTGTGGTTTTCTCGTTTTCCCGCTAGTCCAACGCTAGTGGGAATCCCTAGAAATGGCTAATCCAATGTTAGACCCTTAGGGCATATTAGTGTTAGGAGCACTCGTGTGCATTTTTACATCCCACTTCACACATTTTTAGTTTTCTTTTTGTCATGATTTTATTATTATTATTATTATTATTATTATTATTATTATTATTATTATTATTATTATTATTTTGGCACATTTTTAAAATGTATGACATATAGGTTGCATTTCACTTAGAAATTAGGACATTTGTGTGATTCAACTAGAAATAGTCGCCTACTCATGTGAGAAGCGGTGGCGTACAGGCCATTCCCCCCTCCTGTGAGTAGAAACATTCAGTCATGACTTATTAAGTCCCCCGTACCCGTCATGCTTGCATACCCCTTTCTTTCTTCACTTACTATATATTATTATTTTCTTTTCTTTTTGCATTTCATTTTGCATAAATACTCGTGACACCCTCGAGAACTCGACTCGGATTTCGCAATTAATGCGATAATCCCGATCAAGCCTTGATGGAACATTTTGACCCTCTCGATACTCACATGTAGACTTAGAATTTGCATTCATTTAGATACATCCTGAACGCGATAGAACTTAGGGTTAATTTAGGAAATTTTGATTAAATCTCGCAACTAGCCTCGGCTAGGTTGAAAGGGTGCCTTAGGCACAAGCCTTTGCCTTCCCTTTCTTCAAATGTGACTCCCGGACCTTTTTCTCTCATTTTTCGTAGATCGGAGTCGGAAAAGGATTTTAAATAATTTTTTTGAAAATTTTATTTTTGTTTTTGTTAAAACGATTTTTCGGGTGACTTGGTACACCCTAACTCAATACCAAGTGGCAACTCCATTTCAAAAATAAAACCCTTTTTCAAAAACTATTTGGCCAAACCTATCGTACTTTTAGTCCCAGCCTTGTTTTCTTTTAAAATACCATTTTTCTTAAAATACACTTTTTCTACTAAAATTTGATTTTTCTCACACATGTACAGTTTTCCAAAAACCTTTATTTTTGAAAGGGTCATTAGACCGAACCGTTCTTTTCGGGACACGATAGTCAACGACCCCACATAGCACCCCCCTTCTACCCACGATTTTTAGGGCGCAACACTTATCGTTAGCACTTCATCAGCATATCACACTACTGTAAAGAAGCTAACAAACCAGTTGATATCCTTTCAAATGAAGGAATGAATTGCAATGATTCTACAATCTTTTCTAGTTTTGCAGCTTTTCCAAAAGAAGCTCGTGGTGCAATTTGAATGGATCAACTTGCTTTTCCATCTTTTCGGTTTCATAAAGCTTAAGAAAATAGGTCTTCATTTATTTATGAGCAAAGGGAGTTATTACTCCTAATTTATGTTTAAATGTCACCTTGTATCTTTTGAGGTAAGGTCTATCACCTCCTCTAATTTTAATTTTTAATATTAATAAAATTTTGGGGTGGCGTCCCTCTCCCGTGTACGAGGTTCACCAAATTAAAAAAAATAAAAGTAGAATGATGAATTGTTTTCATTGATATTTAATGTTTTAGTTTGTGTTTTGTTGCCTTAAGCTGTATTATGTTGTGATCTTTTTATTCCAAGTGTTGTAATTTTATTTGATGGACATGTGAAATCCCCCTAAATGACTTTCATGTGCTTCTATTGCCAGCTTCTATGTCTCCACAATATTCACTTAAATCTGTTACAGCATGTGGCTTGAGAAGTAGCGGACATTTATGATTGTTTGAGAAATTAGAGAAGTCAGGAGAATTTCAAAAAGCCTTGGTGCATGATTTTGTGTTCTAGCGATTACATGTTTTAGTCAAAAAAATTAAAATAAGGGCAAGTTCGATACCCTACGACCCACTCCTATTTATCTAGTACCCAAGGATTGGGGACCGAGTACCTGAAGGCATTAAGGTTGGGTTAGATTTGCAAAATTGCTGACCCGACAGGTTAGGGTTGGGTCAAAACAAGATAACAATAATTAGTCACATAAAGAGTGTGCAGTATACTCTTAGACTAATTGGGATATAGTATGGTGAAAGGATATTAATTACACGATAACATTGTTATTGATAGGTGTAGTCTACCATATGACTTTCCTATTCACTTGGGTGGTCATGATGCATTGCTAGACGCCACTCGTAATCTATATGTACGAATTAATTAATTAGCTAAATTAATGATAAATTAAAGTGTTTAATTTATCTGGCTCTTAATTAATTCATTAATGAGTTATAATTTGTACTTATTGCCAACGTGAATGGAACCTAATGGGTCACACACAATAAGGACATGATCTTTGGGTTAAATTGTAATTAAGATAATATGAGATACTAAGGGAGTAAATTTATGAGATAAATTAACTTAAAGGACTATTTATAAATATACAAGTCTTTATGGAATAGGTTTCCAAATAATTAGGAAAGAGTTCTTAGGTTTCCTTAAGAAATAAGATTACTTAATCTTATTTGGTAAGGTTAAACTTCCTAAACCTATTGGTTTCCTAATTGTCTTATTTCCTAAAAATTAGGATAATACATCTATGAATAAGTCAATGCCTTGACCCTTAAATGATTGATGCAACACAAGACACAAAAACTAGAGAGAGAAACATTGAGAGAAGAGAGGTGTGTTTCTCTACAAGAAAACTGCCACCCATCCCTTCCCTAAGTGTCAGGGTTTCATCTTCTTCCTCTTGTGTGCTTAATAATAATTCAAGGGAACTAGCACTCAAAAGGCAAGGCAAACAAGCCCGGAGAGGTTCTTGAAGATCGTGTTCGTGCGAAAACCGTTGGAGGCTCTACACTTGGAGAGCTTTTCATGGTAGATTAACATCTTTTTCAAAAAAGGATCATGCCCTTTGAAGCATAGAAATCTTCTATGTTTGAGGTATTTATGCTCAACCCCTTTTAATCGTATAGATTTATCAAAGTGATCCTGTGTTAAGGTAATAAAATTTTAAAATTTTGCTGCGTTACCCTCTTTATTACCTTACAATTTGGAGGATTCTTTTGTGCACATCAATATAGGAGAGATAATAGAAGATTTGAACCTTATTTATCAATCAATAAATTTTCTTTATTCTATTTTTATTTTTTTCTTGATAGTTATGGATCATTTTATTAAAGCTTTGATCTTTTGTGTAAAATCCATCATGGGTATGCGCTAATTTGTCAATCTAGGGTTAGAGAATGACGTGGTGTAGATTAGGTATAAAAAATATAAGCAAAAAACACACAAATCAAGTAATAATAACCTAATCTCCCAACTATAACTCAAGGATACGGGTCTATTGGAGTACTTGGAGTATTAAGTGTTGAATCTCACATGGAATCAAATATTATGCAACTACTAAGGCTTTATGGCTAACTTATATTATCTAAACAAATAAAAATCAAGAGTGATAGTAAATGAATTCAATAGAATAGGTATAAGATTAAGAAAACTTGATAGAATTCAACAGCAAAGAACCTAAAACATAGAATCCACTAATGAATCATGAATACATGAAAAACTTATTAAGTTTTGCCTTGCCTTGTTAGGAATCCAATTCCATAATAGCCATAACTAGTTCTCACCATAAAATGACAAGATTCCAACTATTCTCGTGATGAAATCTTATAAAAATACGAATTGTATTGATTCACTTAAGCTTCATTATTCTCATATGAATGACTTAAACATCACTTGTTCATTTTCCATTGTTAAATGCATTTTTCAATGTCATATAACAACTAGATGACTTGTTAATATTGGCCATGCAAAAACAAGTGATAAAACTTAAACAAGTAAACAAACAAGTGCAAGTTTAGCAAGTTAAGATTGATTAAATCATACTTTTAGATTCATTAGGTTCATCTATATTTTAGATAAAGTTTTTAGTTAAACATGGTTAGCATAACAACTAAAAGTTCAAATTCAAAGCAAAAGTTTATTTTCAACAATTGAAAGCAAAAGAGATAAGATTAGAATTGTTCATCCAAAGTTGAACAAAGCTTTTATTTCTATTCCACGTTCAAAAGTTGAAGTACAAGAGTTCTTTTACAATGAATTTCACTATTCTATTGAATTTGGAAGAGAATTCCATTAATTCTCTTAGATATTTCACTGCCAAACTACTCTAACTTTTCCTAACTCTCCCTAAACTAGTTACCCTAAACTAGTTACAAATGAATTCTATTTATAGATAAATGATCCTCAAGTCATTTTCCAACTTACAAATACATTAAATGCAATGAAATGATGAAGATGTTTCTTGATATTCCAAAATGGCATAAAAGTCTTCAATTGTGTACTCAATGGAATCTACAACTTGAAAAACCCTATCTTCAACTGAAAAGTCTGCAAAAGTAACTGGAAGATGAAGCAAGTTGCAAGAAGCTGAAATTTGAAAGTTGGTGACAATTTGCGGGTGCGATCCGCGAGTAGACAACCCCTAGATCACCAAAATTGGGTCCTACATTATTTTTTGACTTTTGCTGAGCTGGCTTCCATGTGTTCAGATATTTTCTATGTATTTCTATGTATTTTTATGAAGAATTAGGTCTCCCATATTTTTGCACAAATTTTTTTTTCAAGTATTCTCCAAGAAGTTCATCAACTTAATCACTTTAATCTTCTTTGTTTTTGATCCACTTTGACTTTAATTGATCCAAATTAAAATTAAGTATCATAAATCTGCAAAAGTATACAAAAGTTGTGCATTAAATAGCTTAAAATAACAATTCTACCTCAAAATTGTAATTCTGGGAGAAAAACTCTAATTCTTGGAAAAGTTAAAAAATGAGGCATTTGTAGTCAAAATGTACAATAATTATGCTAAAAACACACCAAAAATATATAACAAGGCATATAATAAGATTGGTCAACTTATCACTTATTAAACTTTCCCACACTTAAATCATTGCTTGTCCTCAAGCAATTAAAAAATCAAGAGATCAAAACATGATTTAAGTGTTCAAATAACAAATGCCTCATTATTAAATGCAATCTACAAGATAAAGTAAATAGGCATTGCAATTTTTTGTAATGTTTCTAATACTCATTATACCAAGTAAAAGGGAAGTAATAATATCAAGATTAAGGCTAGTTCAACAAAGTTTCTATGCCTTACAAAATTTCACACCAAAGTATTCAATATGGATAATCAAAAATAACTTTCACACAATAAAAACATGTTGAACTTATAAAATTTGGCAATTGTCTTTTAATGCGAAGGTTGACATTTTTAGATGAAAACTTTTAGTTACTCGACACTTTAATCATTTTAACCACAATTCAACCTTCACGGCTGAGGGTTGCGTTTGGTCTTCCAATCCAGTATACTTGATTACTTCTTCAACTTGATTGCAACAACGTTGAATTTCAACACGTATTGAACTCGATATTTTAATATTTTGTGGAACATTATACTTATGTGAGCTGCCATAAGAGTGTGTAATCGTCAATGCCTTTCCACTGGGGGATATAAATTTGCCAATGGGCTTGGCCGGTTGAAGTGAAAATTCCATACTTCAAGCTTTGTCTCCAGTCATTATCAAGTAATACCATACCAAACTTTGAAGTGGGGCATTTGTAGACAACGAAATTTTATTTTTATTTATTTAGTCAAGATTAAATTTAATTGTATTGATTTTGATTAATTAAATTAAATATATGATGAGTTCATTCATGTTTGTGCTTATACTTGGAATGAATTAAAATTGAGCCGAATTAAATTAAGTGCAAAAGTCCATTTAATTTAAACTAGGTTAATTTAATTAATCCTCATTAATGGACCAATGCATGTAGACTTCAAATTAAATTGTAATGTCCATCTAAATTAAAGTGAATTAGTTTAATTAATTCACATTGGACTGCTTGGCTTACTCAATTATCAAGCTCTATTTTAAATGGACTTTATAAAGTTATAAGCAGGCTCAAGTGGTGGAATATTCTGGAGAATTTATCTCAAGCCAATCACTCATCAAGTTTTGGTTATAAATAGGGGTTCTACCTCTCAAATAGTTCATTTCCAAAAAATTCAAAGAAAACTCTAAAAGTTCTCAAGTCTCTCAATGTCTTTCAAGAGATACCTCTCTCAAGTCCCCTCAAATCCAAATTCCAAATCTCCACGTTCACATTAAAGGCTTGAAGATCTAAGGATCAAAATCTCAAAGGTTTAAAAAGCGTCATCAAATCAACCATTTTCTATACCAACTCGTAGAAAGCTCCATATTTAATTTAAGAACAAATCTTTTGACTCTTGAATTAAATATTCGAAGAGGAGAATCAAAGAATATTTCTTTTGCATAAAGAAATTAATATGGAGATTGTAACTCTCAATGTGAAATCAATAAAATTTCAATTTGTGCAATTATTTTCTTGTCTTCTATTTGCAAACAACAAAGTTTGTGTATATACACGTACAATAAGATCTTATGCATGTGGTGGGAAGTGGTTTCCCAGTAGCAATTCTCTCCCTTCTTCTGAAAAGTCTAGGCCCAATTGATTACTCGTATCCCCATCTGACCAATAACCTTCAAGAAATCTGCCCGTTAGGACCATCTAAGTATGCTGACTCAACTAGAAACTCTGCTTGTCCGTTATGAGGCGTAAAATACGCTAACAATGATCATCCGAGATAATGATGCAGTAAAGACTAAGAGAAAAATTTTAAGGTTCCATAACGGTGTTAAAGAAAGGTAAAACTTTTCGAAAACTACCTAAAAGAAGTCAAGGGTATGTGTGTAAAGTGAAAAGGTTTGGAAAAGTTGAACGAAACTAAGATTAGTTAACAATAAGTAAATTAACCTTTGCTCTTGAAGACAAGACACACAATACAATTTGAATCCAAGTGTTGCATGAAAAAGCATAGAGAGAGAGAGAGAGAGAGGAAAAGAGTAGTTATATAAAGAGAGACGACAAAATCTTCTCTTTTAGTCTGTTTTTTCCCTTTAAGAATCAAGGTTTGCTCTGCTTTCTCCATCCTTAGTTATATGTTGAATATTGCAGATCATAGAGATTTCTTTTGATGTTCATATGGAAACATTTGGAGGGCTTTTTGTGGAAGAATCTTCAGCAACAAAAGGATCATCTCTTATTTTGTGCGTAGAAATCTCCTGCGCAAAACTATAATTCTATGCACTTAACTATATCGTATATGCCATATCATGGTATAACCATGCGCCAACATAATAAATTTTTAAAATTCCACCACGTCACGAATATTATTACCTAGCAATTTTTACCAAAGTAACTGACGCCATTTGCATATTTTCTCTGAGCTTTACAATAACTGCTATAAACGGCTTAAAATACGGCATAACTGGTCAAAAACAAAGTAGAAGTACCAATAGAACAAAGTTAATATCTATCCATTTTAACAATATACATTTTAATTGTCTGAACCAGCAAAACATAAAATAAGTGTTTAAAGCATAATATATTCACGCAAGACTACCCCTTGTTGGACGGCAGACATGATTTCTCTTGCGAGCATGTTCGTCATTGTGGTGCTGTGTCCTACATGCATATCCGTACCAGCAGTCCTCCCTTTGAGAGGCTTCTGGAGATAGAAACTACAAAGCAGCATATTTTTAGCAGGTTCATCACTAATTATTACAACTACAAATGGACATCTGAAATATACAGTACAAATTCAGTAATCACTAGCAGGTAAACAATTTACAGTATTTAGAAACTTGTACAATTTGGAACCATGCCGATCGAACATGACTGAAAAGGCATAAATCAGGAAAGGAAAAGAAACAAAATAATTTCTTGGAGTGAGGTTAGAGAGTGAAAAGCCACATACAGTGGAGCGAGATTAACATTATAAGCCACGAGACTGGGAAGTCCGACATGGAAACAATGTCACATACCCAAAGCCGATTTCATAGTTAACAACTCCATTTCGCTGGACCCCCTTGCTTTTTTATTGTTTTAAACCAAAAGGAAACCAGTTTCCTACTCTATTGAAAGAATTCGAACTCAGTTTGGTATCAAACATTCAAACTAGCATTTGTTTAATTAATTTGGTACGTTCCCTTGTATCCTAAACACATCCATAATTACCCCGCCGCAGGGTGGGCCTTTCTCGTTTGGATTTCAATAGTGGTTTTTTATTCAAAACTAAATTTTTTCTTCGAATCCATCTCATATAACTTTACGATTTGTGCTTAAATCAGATCCCTAAAGATTTTTCGACTAAGTAGACTTAAAAGCCTAAGCTTTGGTTATGAATATAAGAATCATCTCTTTTACTCATGCTTCCTCCCGTATCACTATCTCTCCCTCAAATACCCCAAAACACAAAAGAAAGGGGAAAAGAAAAGAAAAGAAAGCTGAACGGAAAAAAAATTTTTTTTTTTTTTTGAAAGACAAGTACTAGCAAATATATTCTTTCCAATAAAAACGCCTGAATAATTAGTTTCAGGAGTTAAAATTCCATTTTAAAAGCGATACTCGTCTGTTTTCATTCCGGGGGTTAGTCGGGTTTTCTTTTGTCATTGTCTTAGTGACCTTTCTAGGTTGTGACGGTGATTAGACTGGGAAGTCAACCTGGAACCCAGAAAATGTGTGAGAATGGGAGGCCTGAGGAGAAAGGTTGTGCACCATTTTGAAGAGATCATTTTCTATATATAGCTGAAGACCAATGGTTACTTCAATTTTATAAAAACAACTGCCTGTCTCAATTTTTTCAAAAACAAATGAAGAATTTTTCAGTTGGAAAATTTTTGCAAATTATTATACAAAGAGTACAAGGACAACAAGATAAAGTGCTACCTTTACTTTCATTTTTATTTTTATTTATTATATACAAATTCCAAGCAAGTATCAGAAGCTAAAATGCAAGCTCGTTGCCAAATGGCCTGTTAAGATTTTGGTCGTTAGATATTACAGTTGAGACCTCCAGATTAAGATGTTACAAAGCAAACATTCAGCTATGTTGTCTCAAGCCACAAGAAAAGAGTTTGTATTAAATATCGAGGGTTCCAAATCGGACACTGCTACAGAATAGCTATTGGTAACTATTGGCTCAATAGCCTGGAAACTTTTATATGCTCTTGAAAACCTCCATACCACAACTAGCCAATTGACAACCAAATGCAATAATAATTTTAGGGACCATATTTTCCACCTCCATAATTGAAAATGACAATGACTTGATTTTATAATGCAAATATCAGAAGACGGAAATTCATAAGACATATACCTATTTCATACAAAACACTGAGAAATTAGGGACATTTTACTTCTGTTCAAACATTTCAACAAAATAATCAGCGGAAGCCAAAAATAGAAGAATAATTATAAACTTGATAAGACCACTTAAGAATAGCGTGGCATATACGAAACTCACATGTTTTGGCATTGTAATCCGAAACCAGTACAGCAGGAATGAGACTAATTTATCATAACAATCGCTGCATAGCAACAAAGCCAGTCAGTCAATGAACTAAAACACTACATTTAAACAAGGAAATATTTTATTTTTTTTCCTGAAGTACTACCAAACAGAAGTAAAATAAAAGAAATAACAAATTTTTAATCAGATTATACAAATTTTACAACAAAAGAAATAACAAAAAAAAGAAAGTCCCAAAATTATATGAATTTTACAATAAAAACTAAATGTGGAACTGAGGCCAATGCCCACTATATACAGGTTAATAAAATAATGTGAACATATTTGTTAATCAGATTAAAACCCAAAAAAAAAAAAAAAAAGAATAAGAATGAAGCCTAGGATGTACAAATAAAATGATTCAAAAACATCACTTTCTAATTTTTCAGAAAAGCAAATTTTCTCCATCAAATGACACAATATAGCAATGTTTTCACTAACAATAAACAAATATCAGAAAATCAAATCAAGAGATACCATAGATTGCAATTCTTAACAAATTTCCTAATGCATTGACATAAATTAAACATCCCATACTGTCATGAATGTAAAATGCAGTGAAGTACCTTTCTACAGACAGGATTCCATTCATGATTCCAAAAAGATGAACCCAAATCCCAAGAACATGCATCTATAAGTAATGTAAGAGAGAAAGAACACATGTAATAGTTACAAATTCGGACACTACTTAAACCTGCTAAACGTATTACTAGACTTCATTAATTAATAACTCTTCATATTTACACTTTGAGATTTTCATGCCAACCAAGTTCAAAAGTGATGGACATTGGATTTCATAGCGAAATAATATGGTTATAGCCATCTTTCATGATTCGTACAAATTTACTTCTAATCTCTGACTTGTTTAAAATCTGATGTCCTGTTTAATAAAAAACCATCAACCAAAACAACAATTTAACTATCAAACTCAGAATATGCCGTAAGTTTCTTAGTGATGTATGTTGCTCATACTTGTACATTGTGCAAGTTAAATTTCCTCTCTGAGTACACAAATTGATACATGCAGTCTATTGCTATAAAACTGAAGGTTATCTACTAAGTTAATTGGACTCCTCTCCTCCCCACCATACCTGCATCGGACACGACAAGGCAACGGTATTGCTATGGGAACCGTATCCAACACTTCATTTGAAGTTCAGACACCTCAAAATTAATAAAACAGAAAGAAAAAAACAGGGGAGGGAGAAAAGGATGCAAAGTTTAGAACATGGTTGAAACCATTTTTTGTGTGTGTTAAGATTTTGATTCTATCTGCAATGATTCTTTTCTTTCCTTCACTTATATGCTCATTTTCTTCTGGAACAACTAACGTATAGGTTTCAGACACATACATAGAATTCACACCTTCGTACCCCTGTCCGAGTCTTTGACGGAATCGTCATATCCTAATTTTAGCAAATTAATGGATCACACACCTAGACACATAGCAGTACCCGTCACCCATGGCCAAGACCAAGTAACATAGGCTATCTACATATATATAGAGACCAAACCATGGATGACAATTATAATCCAGAAAAAAGGTCAATATGAGAATAACTAAACAAACAATAGACGTTAACTCTTCATTATCTAATGCAAATAGAAAAAATTAAGCAGTCACAGCAGTGGTTTATACTTGCAGAAGTCTAGAATACATGAGTTAAAACTTCTCATAATCTTCATCACTTTTCAACTTTCAAACATGCTATATGTGAAAAATAATTGATCAATACCAACAAATGTATACAAACATATTTCAGACTGCATGAAACTAAGAATTCTTTTTTCTCTGGCCTGCATGCAAAAATATACGGTAGAGATTCCATGATTACCAATTGACAGCATTCAGATCTCCACTAGATAGTGGTTTTCTACATCTATATTATTACACACTCAGGAAAAGAAAAAGGAAAGGAGCAGTTTTTAAAACATCTTAGTAACACGAGTTCAGGAATAGAGAGGAAATTTGCAATGAATGTGAATATTGGGCTAGTTTGGGAGTTTAAGAGCGGAAAGAAAAGAAGAGAAACCTTAAGTTATTAAGAAAGGGGAAAGATGGAGCTCACAATTTAGCTTCTCTCTAGTTTGGAAGGTTAAGAAAGAAATGGAGTGATTTTCAACTTATTTGTCATTCTAATTTGTTATTTTGATGGTTTGGCATTGTAAAAAGTTCAAGTGTTATTGAGCGTTTCTCACCAATTTCCCCAACTTTAGAGACAGTTTTTTTTAATTTTCAATCCTTCCAAATCACTCCCTTTCTCTTCTTTTCTCTTTGTTAAACTCCTAGATGAGAAAAATTGTGCGACTCTCTCTCCAAACGCTTTCTTTTATCTCCATTTCATCTCCCGTAATTTGTACATTTTCTTTGGTAATCCCCATTTGCTATCCAATTTTGGAAACTATACGTGTAATTTATGCTTCCTTGACTTTGTTCACACACACAATTTCAAGTTTAAAACTCATGTAACTAAAGTGGTAATTAACTGCATTATTACTGCACATTAACTGGATTGATCAATAAATAATGCATTAGTCACAATGTAGACCAGTAATGCTTCTTTAACAAATGATAAATATTCATGTAACAGAAAAACCAATCAAGTACGGGTATCACTTCTTTAATATGAAGGCTACAGTTTACAAGGCAAAACTCAAGTGCAAGAAAAAGAAAATGGTGCCTTTGAAAAGCTTCAACAACAGAGACCATGCCCTAGTAAGTCAAGAAACAATGTTGTTCTTGCCTCCTCCTTATTCATCTAGGTGTGTTGATGCAAGATACACAATAGAAGAATAAATGTCAAATTAAATCATGAAGAAATTTACTGCTATTGTGGGAGCAATGACTAAATATTTATGCTGGGGAATAATTAAGAGAATTTGATGGCAAAAGACTACAGGTAAAAAATTTACGCCGTCATTACGATTGTCTTGTAAGCTACCAAAAAGCTTGGATTCACATTTCTAAGTTGAATTATTATTGAACCTTCGCTTCATAAAAAAGGATTGACACCAGCTTTTCTCTTCTATATATATTAAATAGCCGAAACATGTTTATCCACAACAACAGCAAACAAAATAAATCAGGGATCGTATCATTTTCTAGATAAGTGTCTATTTGTGAAAACATGATTGTGATGCACCCAACAAAAAGCTCAAGGAAAAGCAAAATTAAAGTTCTCCATAATTTTCAACCAACTCTGTGTTGTTAGCTTGAAATTAGTTGTCTTAGGAGTCATTTATTCTAAACTTTGGGTCTCAAGGGTATTTTGGTCTTTTACTTGTTTGTAGGAATTTTCAGCAATTGTATTGTTTGAGTCTTATTTAGTTATTTAATTATATAAGGCAACAAAATGGGGTAGTAGTTGTTATAGGAAAGTTCAGAGTATTTTGTTTGTCTAGTTAGAATAGGAATTAGGAATTCATAATAGAACTCTATCCTCTAGATAAGCTGTAAGTCTATAAATATCAATTAGTTTAGAATAGGAAGCTGGGATTCATAATAGAATTCTATCTTTTAGATAAGTTGTAGGGATTCTGAGAGATTGACAAATAAAAAACAAATTCAGTTTTTTTTTTTTTTTAGTTAGTTTTCCTCCCTTAGATTCTCCCAAAGTCTCTTTCTTCTTCTCTGTTCCTTCCTGTTACCGTTCATGTGACCGTTCACAGCCCAAACTGCTCCAAAACAGCAACCAGATATCTCTATTCTTCCACTTGCTAGTAGGTAAGAACACCCCAGCCTTGTCCTATATGAGAAAAGCTCTAGGATAAGGAAAATTAAAACTTTCCATAATTGTTTTCAAACTTTGTCTCATCAGTTTTATATTAGTTGTCTTACGAGTCGCAAATTAAAACTTTCGATAATTGTCTTCAAGCTTTGTGTCATCAGTTTGATGTTAGTTGTCATACAAGTCGTTTATCATAAACTTTGGGTCTCAAAGCTAATTTCATCTTTTAATTTGTTCGCAGGAATTTTCAGCAATTGTGTTGTTTGATTCTTATTTAGTTATTGAATTACATCAGCAAACTAATTGAAGTCTTAGTTGTTATAGGAAAGTTCCATAAGTATTTTGTTTATTTATATAGAATAGGAAGTAAGGATACTATTTATAATAGAATTCTATCTTTTAGCCAAGTTATAAGCTTATAAACATTCTTGTTATTAAATTATTTTAGGCAGAGACTGATGGATAAAGAATTCAGTTTATTGTTTTCTAGTTTGCTAGTTTTGCTCTCTCAGATTCCCCAAACTCCCTCTTCCTTCTCCGTTCTTTCCAGTAACCTGTTTACTATTCACGGAAGCTGTTCACTGCCTGAACAGCCACAAGATCTCTCCATGCTTCTGCTTTTGCTAGTAGGCAACGCCCCTAATCTTGTCCTAATTCATATTGTCTCTGCAATATGATACAGACAGGTGTCCTGTTGACCCAACAGAAAACAGAAAATTAAACAGCATCTTGGTACATGTTTATAAGAAAATGTAGCCAAAAAGAAAAAAGAAATTATCTTTCAAAGTTTCTAATTTAGAGAAATGAAATATATTTATCAAAATGCATCCCACCCTTTGTACTACCAGATGACAAAATTCTCAAAGAAACGGTCAGGTCCCATCGCAAGAAATGGAGCTCAAGACCTTCAATGGAAAACATAAAGGACATAATGCCAATTGGTCAGTGGAACATGAATGGTAGATGGTAGTAGAGAAAGATAAGAGGAAAAGTTTCCTATCTCAAGAAATTAGGTTCAATCTGTCACACGTTAGACATTCACAGATTTTTGCCGTCAAGAGGACAGACCGAGACTTCATAGTCTTTGATTGGAGGATGGGATCTCACAATACTGTATTTGGTTTTCAGAATATCTAATTGCGTCAGTATCATGACATTAAAGTTCGATGTACTTGAAAATTTCAAAACTACTTGTTTAATGTTTGAATATTCTTTCAGAAAACTAGGAAACTTCATCAACAAAGTATGTAAAGCTAAATGTCAGTGATAACTAAATCAGGTTTGTAAGAGTTCTTTGCAAGCATTAGCCTCAAACTAGCAAATTCTCAGAAAATCTGACTTTGACTCACATCCACTTTCTCCACATTATTTAAGCTTCACAACATTGCTAGAAGCACCACAAACAGAAGCAGATGAAACATTCAATAAAATAATATTTTTTCCTTAAAAAGGCAATGCATATAGCATGTCCACAACAACATTAGAAAGAAAGGCCACTCACGTGCAAGTAAATGTTTGATCAGTTATCATCTCAGCATGATTGAGCGGCATCCTTGTTCGATCTGTGAAAAAACATAAAACCTCAATCCAACATAGATCACTCCCTAGTCTTGTAAAGTAGAGCTTTTCCATTACTTAGAATTTTCAGAATATATCATGATACAATATACTTCAACCCTTCTGTTTCTACCCTCTCCTTATAACATGTCCTAGCAAATCCATTCAACTAATTCATAAAAATCTTAACCCTCCTCCCTGCAAACAACCAAAGAATTCCAGACAGCCTCAAACTTTAAATTCATCTAATAATCCTCATTCTTTGATATGGAAATCAACTACATAGTTGAAAGCACAACCTTCAGGAATATATTTGTCTCATACAAGACTTTTGCCAACTTTGTCTATAACATTGCCCCAGTAGGCAATAACCATATTTTCCACTGCATGATACTGAACTATTGTTTCTGGAAAACCCAATGCATGAGTGGATGAAATCCTAACTTTATTCATGTGGAAAAGGGAGAGGAGGAAAGAGAGGAGAAAGGAGGGAAGGTGTTGGTGTTTTTGTGGTTTTTGTTGTGGTGTTTTGTTGGGGGGGGGGGGAAGACGGGAGGAATGCGAAGGGTGAGGAGCGACAACAGAAACTGGAATTTTTACTTGAATAACTATATATAGAAAGACACTTCTAGTTTATAAGCAAATGGCAATTGTTACATACTTTTGAATCATTTTATGGAATTTTTAGTTCATATTTGATTTTCCTCGACAAATCAAAGATCCTTCTAGAAACTAATTTAGAAAGAATTCTTTCCAGGATATAACAGACAGTATGAAAAATGTGAAGAACCTTAAAGGAATGAATACTACAGCCGAGGTGGAGGTGACAATACCACTACAATACAGCAATGCACATGATAGAAAGAACAACCCCCTCATAGAAAGTTTAAGCTAACATATTCATTCATGGTTCAAATAAAGTTGCAGAATACCTATTTCTCGGTTGTTCATCTTTATCAGCCATTCAGAGATCACATCCTGTAATGATCTTCCCATCTGCCTGATACAACTCTCTGTTACCTGATAGGAAGTGCACAAATTGAATCCAATCAATCTATCATAAATAAGTACAGAAACAGCATACTGAGTAAGCAACCAAACACACAAAAGAAAGAAACCATAATTTCATACATCTTGCTCATGACGATTTTTCTCATGTACCCAAAATGGCATTCTAGTGGTTGTACGTTCAGTGATCTGCAGAAAGGATACAAATCTTAGTACACCTTTGCACATAAATGGATAATAGAGATGCTTAAGAAAACAAAGAAATGCTATCCCTCTCTTTACAGGATTGGACAAGTCATATATCGCTTCGCTTAAAAAGTCAAACAGAAAATTATAACCAAGTTTTAGGAAACAAATAATGACTAAAATAAGAAGCATGCCACGGTGTGAGGATTTTTGTCTCAGGAATTATATTCTGGTCCCAAAAAGTTAGGCAATTGGAAAGAGAAAAGAAGTTATCTCTTTGGTTTAACAAATTGCTTTATAACTTTAACTAGACCAAAATTCTTTTGAACTGGATCTTAATTTTTATACACAGGACTTTTACATTAGGTGCATACATGATAATTACAGTATATTGTGTTTACTTAAGTATTAAAGTTAGATATACAGGTTGTTAAACATAGATATTAAAATGTAAAAAGCAAATGAAAGTTTTTCAAAACTGCGCACCAAAATGTTAAATTTTTGGATTATTACAGAAACTTCTTGTAATACTTAGCTTGAAAAAAGGAAGAGAGGTTAGCAAAATTATTATTAGTCTAGTAATAGAGTCACATCTAAAATATGTCTTATAGATGAATTTGAAAATCAAAAATGGGATAAGGGAAGGAATAGTATTTGTAGAGTTCTATTGAACAATTATTATGGACTCCTGGAAAACTGTGTTGCAAGTGAAAAGGGGAGAATAGTTAAGGGAGGAAAAGCAGCAAATGCATCAAAAATTTAGTTTGGCTGAAAAACAGCAATTTCGTATTTATAGTATGATATGGATTTTATGAAGAATGGATACAAGCATGCAACGGTAGATGTTGTTATGTGAATTGGTGTGTATTCTAAAATTTTGAACTTCATTTGTACAAGGACAATGTGGAGAGCCTCGGCTCATTTAACTGTATACTTCAGTGAATTTGATTGTTGGAAAATCATAATGTAGTGTTTTTTTTGTTTTTATGTCACAATTCCGGAATTGGCAAAAAATAAAGTGCCCACCAGGAGTTATGCGTGACATGTTACCCAGGCCAGCAGTGAAGTTTGGATCAGCACCTAGGCCAGAAGGGTTAAATCTGGTGCGGCAACCCAGATTACTCGTGTTGTACAGAGTTTGTTTAACTATGGTGCCTGGCAGTTGTATATGTTGATGAAACTATGAAGTGCACAATGGTTGTTAGCCCACTTTGTCCGGTTCACTAGCAAGCCTTTTTTATGGGTTGATTTCTCACAAATTTTGATCTTTCCTTGGAGCTTTTCTTAATTCACCCCTACCCCCAAAAAGAAAAAACCGAAAAATAATTCACCGTCAGATGCCTACCTTTTCACATTCTTGCCGACAACAATTGCTACCACATTGAAATTTTTTGGTACTGGATAATTAAGATTGAATTTCCACCACTAACTACTTTACATCTCTGGGCCACTTTTATAGAAGGCAAGACGATCAGTCCGACTAAAGTTCCTACATACTGCAATGCCATGTATGTTTGGTGAGAGCAAGGGAAGGGGAGGCCTGTGTGGGAGAAGAATAATGTCAGGAAGCTGGAAGTGTTGGCTAATTGGTGTAGCAATGAAAGCAAAATTTTTATCTTCTCAATTTCCTATTCTTTTTATTGCCCTTTTTAAATTTCCAATTTCTATAATTAGCTGGCTGCCGTTCTTTTGTATGTTTTCTTATCATATTGTATTTTTGTTCCACGTAGGTGTAAATTTCTCTGTTCATGTGAATTAAACTCGGTTTAGCTGCTCATTCTGAGAAGGGGTTTAGTTGTAGTTCTCCAAACCTCAGGGGGTGTAACTGTAATATGCTCAAAATTCAGGGGGTGTATAAGTAATTAATCCTAAACATTTTTTTTATTTTTTTATCTGCAATTAAGTTTACACTGCATGTCAAACAATAGAACTTATGAACTGCCTACTGCTGTAAAGAACAGAAGCTTTAATCAGTCATGTACAACAAGCTAATGAACCCCAAATACCACGTAACATTAGATAGAGACTTAATTTTCCAGTACAAGTTAACATTTCCAATTTCTAGTAAGCAGTGTCTGTATTAAAGTCTGTCTCACATGGTGAAGGTCTATTCTTTTGAAAACAATATTATTCCAAAGAATTGGCTAAGAAGCTTTTGCATGGACAAAATCAGGGTAAATTTATTGACTTTATTTAAGATAACAATAGAATTGAATAAATACATGTTAAACAAATTGAGTGCATTATAGCTTTTGACATCCATCAATTAAAAGACCAATTGTAATATGGAAAACAACATGTGACAGGAATTTCTCATCGTGCATCTTCAACATGTTTTCGTATGATACCATTGCATCGTACATTCAATGTCCAACCATATGTTCATTTTTGGAAGGATAAAAAGTCCTATATTAATATGTACTCTCTACATCAAATATTTTACCAACAATAATCACCAGAATAAAGAGTACGTTTAATCCGATAAAAACAAGTACTCACTGGTTTGAAAGTTTCGGGACTGCACAGTGGATGAGAATCATTCCTAGTAACACCCTGAGCATGCCAATAAGCACCACAAAATGCTCTATCACATCCCAAACCTGCAGAAGAAAGTAAACTCTCTATACATATAGAAAGAACAACTAGGATTTATCAAAGCTAAAAGACATCCGAGACAAAAGGAAACTAAGCAGCCATGCTGGAAAAAGTAATAATAATAGAACATGAAAATGGATTCAATTTTTTCTAATTCAGAAGATTTTTATTGCATAGCATATCAATTGTAAATTTAACAAATAAAATTGACTATGTAATATGTTGTAGACATTCAAAATATAGATTTCTGGAACAAAACATGATTTGTGATAAGTCTGACAAGGACGTAAAGTTCAGGTCAAAAAGAGCAGGAAAAATAAAAAGAACCAAAACATAATAATAAAAAATTAAAAAACATACATCAGCTTCTCTTTGCCAAGGAAAAACTAGTTAAAGAGTGTAACATATTAATGAGTATTGTTGAAGAATATACAGTGTTGCGGGACGGCAATACTTGTTCTCGAAGGCATCATTCCACCACATGCATGACATTGCAGGTGAACTGTGCTTTGGTTGCACCTGTATCCAGCGAATTCAATGCCTGAAAATTCAGTGAATCAATAAATTATCAAAAGGAAAATTCAACAAGATCTGAAGTAGAAAGGATGCTGTAACTGCATAAATCATCAAAATGATTACTATAAACTCGACACACAATGGCGTTCTCTTCCCCTTGCTTCCACTTTTAAGCATATAATTACCAGCTTCAGATTTTCTGCATGCATGAAAGTATTTTCCGGTACATGCACATGGTGTGCTTCTGTGTCAATTGTGTGTCCATTCTAAGTGTCCATATAAGAGCGTGCTTTTGTACGTGTGCGAAGTGGATCTGTGCTTGTGAATTATGTGGGCGCCAACGTGGTGCAGAAAAAGAACACTAAACATAAAGATTAATGAAAATAGCATATAATCATCTAGAAGTTGAACTTCTAGGACTTGGAAATCCTAGGAGAGCAAAAATTGATATCTAAGTCATAGAACTGAAGGGAAGCTCCAAATGCAGCTATCAAAGGACTATTTGTAGAGCTACAGAGCTCCAATGTTGCCCTCGACAGCCACAATGATCAAGATACCCTTATTGAACTAGTTTACTGTTATAGATATGGGATAAGGTATTGTATCCATTAGCATTAATTAAAAGATCCTATTGTATCAATTAGTATTAATTAGAAGATTGTACATGTCTCAATTAGTGATATTAGGAGCCTAATTAGGATCATTAGGATTAATTGCTTTGTATAATAATTGTCTAGATTCATTGATGTGTGGTGTCTAGGTTCTTGTGTAAAGCCTATAAATAGAGGCATAACATAATATAATATACAATTTTCTTCTCTTTCTTAGTTTATATGGTATCAGAGCGAGCCTCGTGTCATCTCTGCACAGGGTGACACTGAGGCCTATGGTATTGAACTGTACTACGCAAGGAAATGGAGGAACTAACTATGCATACATGTCCGATACAACTAAGTGACAATCTAGATCACACATGTATGGATCACAAAGCCTAATAAGAACTTGGGATATCCATTTTGGGCTAACGAGGACGGAACCCAAGTAGTTGGACTTAGCTGCTAAGACTCTGGTCGCATGCTATCTTGCGGGCTCGGGATTTGACAGAATAGTATCAGAGCTTTAGATTCTGTTATCAAATTATCTTTTGACCTAACCTTGTTGAGTCACTTCTAGGTTCTTGTGGCGTTGTTAAATTAGAATTTCTTTAGTAAGTTATAATAGCTGAGGGATCTCGACCTTCTAATATTACTAGTGCCCTTGTGAGCCAAGGTAAAGCTGGTCGAGAAAATTATAGTGATAATGACGCTAAAAATGAATGTGGCTTTCAAGGTGATGGGACTGCTAGTCATGGACAACATTGACCCAAATCAGCAAGTCTGTTATCACTATAACAAACTCAGCCACACCATCCGTACATGTTGGTTACTTCATGGCAAACCTAGACAGAATTCCTAGTATGTGAATTTTGCAACCCAGGAGAGCAACCATGTGTCTTCATCTTCTGACAAATTCGTACTTGTTTTTGCTGATGAGTTTGCCGCTTAATTAAGTACCAAGTCTCACAAAAATATGTTAATCCTTCTTCTATTGATCATTCAAGTAAATATAGTACATATATTGTGTCATCCTCTAATACATGAGTCATCAATTCTGGTGCAACAGATCATATGACCGGTAATAAATGTATCCTCTCATCTTTTAATTCTAACAAAAATCTTTCAAGCGTTACCTTAGTTGATGGGTCAAGTACTTCAATTATGGGTTCTGGTATAGCCATTCCTACATCATCTATCTCCTTATCTTCAGTTTTATGTTTGCCTAATCTTTCTTTTAATCTGCTCTCAGCCAGTAAAATTACAAAAACTCTTAACTATTCTATCTCCTTCTTCCCTAAATATTGTGTTTTTCAGGATCTTACAATAGGGAAGATTATTGGTATAGGACAATATTATATACTTGAAACTCCTTCCATGAAAGTACTTAAACCAGTTGTATGTTTGTCCACCTTGACGCCTCTTGAAGTTCACTGTCGTTTGGGTCATCCATCTCTTCTCTACCTACTTTGAAAAAGTTGTTTCCAAGATTTCAAGTTTTATCAAATTTAGATTGTGAGTCATGTTAGTTTGCCAAGCATCATCGTTTACCTTATTTGCCTAGGATCAATAAACAAGTTGCGTCTCCTTTTGAATTAGTGCACTCTGATATTTGAGGCCCTTGTCCAATGGCATCTAAGTCTAGTTTTAAGTACTTTGTCATCTTCATTGATGACTATTCTCGTGTTACTTGATTATATTTGATGAAAAATCATTCAAATTTATTCAATGTCTTCTGTTCTTTTTGCGCTGAAATAACAACACAATTCAATGTGTTAGTACACATTTTGCGAAATGATAATCCAAAAGAATACTTCTCTAAGCCTTTTGATTCATATATGTCATAAAAAATGAAATTCTTCACTAGTCTTCATGTCTTGATACACCACCATAAAATGGTGTTGTTGAAAGGAAGAATAGGCACTTACTAGAAGTTGCCAGAGAGCCCTCCTATTTCACATGAAGGTTCCTAAGCAATTTTAATTAGATGCTGTATCAATAGCTAGTTTCTTAATTAATCGCATGCCATCATCTGTAGTAATTGGTGAGATTCCTTATTCAATTTTATTTCGAACCCAATCTTTATCCCCTATTGAGCCGTGTATATTTGATTGTACTTGTTTTGTTCGTGATATCCATCCTTAAGTGTCTAAATTAGACCCTAAATCTCTCAAGTGTGTATTTTTAGGTTATTCTCGACTTCAAAAGGGTACAGGTGCTATTCTCCAACCTTACATCGTTATTTAGTTTCTGCTGATGTTACATTTTCTGAAACTAGTGCACTCTTTCCTAAGCCTAACATTTACAATAGTGAGGAGGAGGAAGATGATATCCTAGTTTACACTGTTACCACTACTACTGTTAGTCCATCTGTTCCTACAAGACCACCTATCACTCAAGTGTATTCTCATCGTCCTCAACACATAGACTCGCATCCTCTACTGGTTACTTCGTCTACAGATCTCAATCTTGACCTGTGTATTGCCTTTAGAAAAGGTAAAAGACAGTGTACTTACCTAGTCTCTTCATTTGCTTCATATGAACAGTCGTCCTCTTTTTGCATTGTTTTATTTGCTTCTTTAGATTTAGTATCTATTCCTAAGCTTTGAAACATCCTGGTTGGCGGGTTGCCATGGAGGAAGAAATGATGGCTCTAGACAATAATGGAACTTGGGACTTGGTCCATAAATACCAAAAGGTAAAAGAGCCATTGGTTGTAAATGGGTTTTTGCAGTTAAATTAAATCCTGATGGATCAATTGCTTGGTTGAAAGCCATCTTGTTGTTAAAATATGCTCAAACTTATGAAGTGGATTATTCTGACACTTTTTCTCCTATTGCTAAGTTAATATCTGTTAGGTTATTCATTTCTATGGCAACAACTTGTAATTCGCCTTTACATCAGCTAGATATCAATAATGCTTTTCTTCATGGAGATCTTAAGGAGGAAGTTTATATGGAGCAACCTATTGGATTTGTTGCTCAGGGGAAGTCTTGGAAAGTTTGTCATCTTCGAAAATCTTTGTACGAGTTGAAACAAAGTCCTCCAGCTTGGTTTGGAAAATTTAGTCAAGCTATTGGAAGGGTCGGAATGCAAAAAAGCAAATCTAACCATTATGTTTTCTACAAACAGACTGAAGTTGGTATTATTTTGTTAGCAATATATGTTAACGATATTGTTATCTTCGGGAACAATACTGTAGGTATTTCATCTCTTTAAGTCTTTCTCCATAGTTAGTTTTAGACAAAGGACTTAGGAATGTTGAAGTATTTTTGGGTACTAAGATAGCAAGGAGTAGGAAAGAGACATTCCTCTCTCAAAGGAAATATGTTCTTGACTTATTATCTGAAACGGGAAAATTGGGGGCCAAACCATCTAGTACTCCAATGGTTCCTAACTTGTAGCTCACAAAAGAAGGTGAATTGTTTGAAGATCCTGAGAGGTATAGAAGTTTAGCTGGAAAATTGAATTATCTTACAGTAACTTGTCCAAATATTGCAAATTCAATCAGTATTGTGAGTCAATACATGTTAGCTCTAACCGTTGATCACTAGGCAACTGTAGAACAAATTTTGTGCTATTTAAAAGGACCTCTTGGACGTGATATTTTATATAAAAATCATGGTCACACTAGGTTTGAGTGCTTTTCAAATATTGATTAAGTAGGATCTAAGGAAGATAGAAAATTCACCCCCAAATATTATGTTTTTGTTGGAGGAAACCTAGTCTCATGGAAAAGTAAGAAGCAAAATGATGTCTCACGATCTCGTGCAGAGTCAGAATATAGAGCTATGGCACAATCAGTACGTGAAATAATATGGATATATCAGCTTCTAACTGAAGTAGGTCTTAAAACTTCAATGCCATGCAAAATTTTGGTGTCAGAATCAAGTTGCTCTTCATATTGCATCCAATCCCATATTCCATGAGGGAACAAAGCACATTGAAAGATTGTCATTTCATTCGTGATAAAATACAGCAAGGCTTGATTTCCACAGGATTTGTTAAAACTAGAGAACAGTTGGGAGATCTATTTACAAAGGCTCTAAATGGGGTTCAAGTTGATCAACTGTGTAACAAGCTGGGCATGAGTAATATCTATGCTCCAACTTGAAGGGGAGTGTTATAAGTATAGGATTAGATATTGTATCCATTAGCATTAATTAAAAGATCCTGTTGTATCAATTAGTATTAATTAGAAGATTGTACATATCTCAATTAGTGATATTAGGAGCCTAATTAGGATCATTAGAATTAATTACCTTGTATATGATGTCTAGGTCCATTTTGTAAAGCCTATAAATATAGGCCTTTGTAATCATAATACAATATACAATTTTTCTCTCCATCTTAGTTTACAACTACCACAAAAAACAATCACACGGTACTACTGCAACACTTAAGCAAAACTTTTGAACATCAAACAAAACCCTAAGCAATTAATTAAGGATTTGAGATGGACCCGCAACAATTTTCCACAGGTTGCCGAAATACTCATCTTGAGCTTCATTGGCTTTCCATGATCGTACTGATGCTTTCCAAAATCAAACATATATTCATACCAAGCAAGTCCATGCCATCTTCCCCTTCCTTTCCAAAATCAGTATATCATGTGATAATCTCAATTTTACTGCCGTCATCTTGTTCTCCAAAACTTTTGCCCAAAGACTACTTTCTATTGCTGATCTAAGCAGTAAAATCTTGCTGAAAATGCTCTAGCACTTCCAAAGGACATCAGAGCTCTTCATAAGAAGTTCACTCCACAAATTTGATTAAATTCGTGTTCTATGAAGCTATTTCATAGCAAATTGTCAAAATTGCCACCACCACTCGCACCAACGATAGTGAGAAACTCACTTGCTAGATACATATGCTTCACGTGGAAACACACCTTTATCAAGTGCTACAAGTCATTCTAGAAAATCTTTCAAACACCCTTAAACTGCCCCCTACAAAAACTTCAAACTGATCGCTAATCTTCAATCATCACAGTCAGACCTTAAATCAAATATATGGATGACATGAACCTTTCATCTCATAGGTAATGGTAAACATGGGATGTTATTTGAAAACTTGGTAAATGTTCAATCTCCACCTATTGCACCTGTTTTGTGGACTGCTGTCAAAAACTTGGTGCAGGTCCCATCTACAGAACATGGACAGGAACTTGTGCCACTGGACAGCTTGAAAAATCTGTGAAAACTCCAGCACCATGCATCGCAGCTTCATCAATCAGCAATTCACCAATCCTAATGATGTAGTTCCTCCAGAGTCCAATGAACAACAACAATTATCTACAGCTTGTACTTCTGTCCCATTTTGCATGGCTTCCTCTTCCAAGCCATTATCAGGGTCAAAGCAAATAAAGATGGATCCTCTTTTGCTTTGGTATTAATTTGGTGCAGAAAAAAAAATACTAAACGCAATGATTAATGAAGAGAGTATACAATCATTTAGTAGAAGAAGAGCTTCTAGGACTAAAAAATACAAAGAGAGCTAAAACTGATAAATAAGAGGAAGCTCCTAATACAGCTAACAAAAGACAATTTATAAAATTGCAAATCTCCAATGCAGCTTTAGACTAGACAGCAAAAATGACCAAGATAAGCTTAAACAACCAGGTTCCTATCACACCCAGCCAGTAAAACTACATAACTTCTACGAAACTTTGCCCCTAAACGGCAGTCTGAACTTTGAACAAAATCATATGAAATTAACTATCAAACAATAACAAGGATTGAAGATGCTCCTGCACCAAAAAAGCAAGGATTTATCAAGGAGGGGCAGAAGGTTGAATGGTTGTCAAAGGCTCAATGCAGAATGTTGAGTGAAATTTGGTTCTGGGTCGAGGTGGAAGGCAGTGACATCTGCAAATTTGAGTGGGGTAAGGGCAGAAAGTACAGCATGGCTGGCAAAGTTTAAGATGAAAAGGAAAAATTGGGGAACATCCTTGTTCTCCATTCAGAAGGGAAAGAGGGGACTGTTCAGGTTGTGGATCAAAGAATGTGAAAGAATCAGATGGCATATTGGGAGTGATATGATTTCTTTTTCACTTCCAATTTTAAGTTTTTATATACCTTTTAAGTTTCCTTTATAACCTTCCTTGATCTGAGAAAAAACTGGACGCAAATTGGGTGTTTGCATTATACTGTTTTTGGCATCAATCCTTTAGTTTTCAGAGTGTACGTTACTTCAAAAACTTGATTATCAAGTTAAGTATGCTATTTTAGTTTTCCATATCTTAAGGAGTCTAATTGTAATATGACCAGAAAAATTTGTGGATCTAACCACTGTCTTTATAAAGGAATTTCTGAATTCTTAAAAAAATTATACAGATGACATCAATAATAAGTAGATATTTCATGCAACATGATATTGAACCTAGGGAACGGTTACTTAATTTCAGAAAACTGAAAGGAGGTTCTTATGATTAAGACAATCAGATGTGAAAAAACCACATTTGAAAATTTGCATCTCAAACTGCATATTTAAGAATGCTACATGATTTAAGTAAAATCATCATACCACACTGAGGGCATGGGAGCTCCCCATTGCTTTCATCTTCTAGTGGAGAACGCAATCTCTTCCGACGAGTTCTTTTTCCAGTGCTCATAACCTAACAACTGGATACTAGTTAAGAAGCAATAGATATGTTTCCAGAATACAAACATGACTATTAGACAATAAATGAAGTTTGAGGCGAAGCGAAATATCAGTACATGACGCAACCAAAAACGAATTACATATTTGAAAGTCCACCAGACAGCTAACCCCTTCTAGCCAAAGTAGGCATAGATATGGTACCCCAAGCTGCAAAAATTGCTTAGCCAAGCAAAATGGCAACTATAAAAGGAAATAAAAAATGGATCCATTAAGAGAAGCTAAACTAGTTTGTCGCTAAGCCTGAAAGAGATGATTGCTTTCAGATTAGATCCATAATAGTTAGGAGGCAAGTTCTCTAATGCAAATTACAGAGGAATTCCAACAAATTGTTAAGAATGAGATGGCAAATTGTAAATTCTTTAACCGACAAGGAACTATGCACATACTCAATCTTTTCCAATCAAATTAACACCAGCAAATCAATAGAGCCCAAAGATCAGTTATTAGGTTTTAAAAATTATTGATAAAATGTGCATAAGTGCATTGATTTTACTTGATTCCATATTCCAATAGGACAGCAACTTTCAACAGGTACATACAAGTCAATGTAGTCAAACTTTCCTTTTCAAGCATTTTACTTGCAACTTGAAGATCAAATTTCGTGAGTCAATGGCAATTAAGTGAAGAAAGGTATACAAAGTGATCAATCTTTTGTTGTATCAATACTTGACAGTACACAAATTAATTTTGCTAGGATGTCATAAGCTGTTAAGGCTAAACAACAGCAACGATAGGAAAAATGAAGCGAAAAAGACATAAGCATAGGACAAGTGGAACTTAGCGCCAAAAATTATGAAATTAATGGAACAACTGGTATGCAAAAAAAAAAAAAAACTTGCCAAAGGGGACTTAATTGATGCATAGGAATCTAAGACAGCAATTTCTTCAATTGACCGTTTCAGTGAATGATCTGCTTTCAATATATCCTGCACATAAACAGGACTTAAAATCAAGCACAAGAAGTTGCAACAGGCTTAGAAAATGAGTAGCAGACCCAAAAGACAGGCTTAAAATCAAGCACGAGTTGGAGGAGGTCAAGGGACAGGGAGGGAGGGGGGAAGAGAGGGAGAGAAGGGAAGGGGAGAGAGACAGAGGCAGAGAAACAGGGGGGGGCCAACAAGAAGGGGTTATAAGGCAATGAAAACCATTAACATCATGGGTAAAGGATTGAACTTAAAGCGGTTACAAAAGTTGGCTTGTGGTGACAACTCAAGCTGGCATTCCCCCAAAGGTACATAAAACCACCACATCTACTGGGGGGAAATTACAAATTCAACTCATCACTGACAAGAGATAGTAAAACTTATCTTAGAAAATTGACTCAACAACAATGCACTCTATGAAAAATTATAATTGTGCAATCATCAATTGTACCTCCTCAATACTATGTAGAAAATGATTTCTTCCAACAAATTGTACAACTGCTCTACATTGAGGACATAGAACACTTGAGTGTTTCTCTAGGGACCTTCTTAGCCACTCAGAGAAACATCCATTGCTGAAAAAGACAGAAGAAACGATTATAATCTAAACAATGCTACCATCGCTTTGATATTATAAAGTCCTTTCTTCATTACCAGAAGTTGTGGAGGCAGGGTGCAATTGTCACAACGTCATGCCAAACGTTAAGACAAATACAGCACTTTGCATGCTCAGGGTCCAGAAAAATCTACGGTAAGTAGGTTTCAAATTCAGCACAAAAGGGCACTAAACACAAATCACCATTGACTTCAATATTTCTAAGAATGTTTAATTATCATTCACCTTCAACTGGCTTTTGAGTGATTCAGAGGTAGGCAATACTTTAAATCTATAATTCAGAAACCCTGAAAAGACCAAGAGAGAAAGCCAGCATTAAGCAAGAGAGCTCATCCATAAGAGGTAATGATTACACACATATACGAGAAACTTAATCATATAGAAACTAACAAAATGAACACCAATTCCATGCATACCAGAGTATGAATTTGGACACTGCTAACAATTCAGAGGATTACATTACACAAGATTAAGAATTCTACATTAAAAAGCACTAGGATGTTAAATGATGCCAACTGTATGAGGGTGGATTTATTTAAATAGTTACGTGGAGAAGATAGGACAATTTAATATAAGGAATAAACAAAAACACCAGAAGTTGAAAACTATTACCCTAAAACAAATATGCCAGGAACCACAGAAGGTAAAAGAATATTTACACATCATAAAACAGAAGTATCAGATGTAAACTTTGCTCCTAATTGTCCTGCAAAAACGTGCATCACCATATAACACTAAGATTCACTCAGTGATGTAAGTCGACTATTATGAAAACTTGCAATGGAAGTTAAGAAACAATTACACTAACAGGTCATTATGGCTTAATTTCTTCACGTAATGTCTCTAGCATAAATATAGCTAAGGCCAGTAAATGTGAATAAATTTCTCTTTCTACTTTATTACTTATTCTATTGGACACCATAAAATAACTTGGATGAAATCTAGCTGTTACAGCAATAAGATTCACAATATCAAACAAGGTAATATGGGTATTTGCTATCTTGAAAAAGGTGCTTGAGATGAGAAGAGACGAAGACAGTGGAAAAAGTATTTTCACATTTTTTTGATACTTTTAACTACTGGTGACCTCTTAGTAGGCAACTTCTATGCTGTTGTTTTCACAAGCTGGTAGTGTATGTGAATGATGAAACTGATTGAAGATTTTCAAGACCCAAACCCAGCCAACACACCCATTTTGACACCCTCTAGTCCTCTATTGGATAATTTCACCACATTTATCGGTTACAACAGATGCTATGATCAAAAAACCGACATCTCGAAAATTTTGGAAAAGTGTAAGATGTTCATCAGGTATTGTGTGAATATATAGCTTGAAAATTTCAGAAATAGATAGCAGAAAGATTAATTTTGACTAGAGGCTAGCTATTAGAAAGCAAAACCAATAACTAATTTCACCTTTTCCTTCACTATCAGAACAAGGAATAATCTCACTGCCACATCGGATATCAGCAGTTTCTTCACCACGAACAACCATCCCATCCACAATGATTTCATTTTCACTATAATATCAGCAAAAGCATAAATGTCAACTATTTTAAATCCTTAATTCGACATGAAAACTAATATGATTTTCAAACAATCAATTGGATAAATAAGCACAGTCCAATCACAAAATAGTACTGAAAAAGAAGAAAGTGGGTCACTTGTAAAGAACTCCACTGTGATAAGATGAAACTAATTGGAAAGAACCATGCAAAGAACAGTACACAAGAAAACCTAAAAAAGAATATGTGCATGCATTAACTGAAATATCTTAATAAAATGATATCACAACAGTCAGATCATTGAAACACATTGGTCTCCAATTCCAGAAACTCCACTATCTGCCCGAAAAGAATAGAACCCAGAAAATATAACTAGTACCAGTTTGCAATAAAAGAGGACAAAAGAGCATAACAATGACTAGGCCAGCAAACTAAATGATGTAAAGCTCATGACAAAAGTCTCCCAGAATTTCTTTGAAGAATATATAGCAATCGAAAGGCCAGTTAAAGAACAAGGAAGTACTGCATGCATAAGACAATTTTTTTGTGAGAAGAAACTAACATTTTTCTAAAAATATTTCAGAAACTCTTTTACAGATACAACCAATGATAATTCTCTTCTTCATGCTATGCCACCAAGTAACGAGACATTGCCACCCAAAAACAAAAAAAAAAAAGTTTCAATATACATCGGTATAATTGTGCCATGAAACCAACTCAAACATGATTTGTCAGCCAATAAATAATTAATTACTCCAGTCCACATAATTTAATGCAAAAATTACCTCTAGTGCCCATCAACATTCTCATCCAAAGTCAATTAACAATGATTTGCCTTCTTGAATGAGAAACATTGTCTATAAGTCAAGTTCAATCTCAGATGATGTGCTATTAGGATAAGTAGTAACTCTTTTCACAACAATCAATTGTAATGTACTATTCTCTTTAAAATAACAATCATTATTCCTACATAACAAAATTTCTGAAACCATCACACAAAAGTGAGCACAAATGACAAATCATCAACAATTGGCTCCTTCATTCATCAATAAATGTCAAGCGCAAGGACTTACTTCCGCCAACATAATAATACAAAAGGATACTTCATACCAGAATATCGAGTACCTTTTATTCTGTATTGTAGCAGAAATCAGATCCATATTTCTTGTAATTTTACACCATTCATTCTTTGCACATGACGAGGTGTTGATCTCAGAGCATATCAGTGTCTCATTCAATGTTAATCCAATATCTGAATACTGCGAATTTGAAGGTACTACAAAAGAAGAAGATAAACTTTAATCAAAATATCAATTTCTAGGCACAGTTATTCTTGCAATGGGAACCGTCTATAGCATAACCTAGAAAAAACTAAATCTAGAGCTGTTCATACTGGTTCGGGAATCTGAAAATTTGCATGCTCAGATCCAGAAAATGTAGATATCTAATCCATAGGATCTTTGTGTATCGAACGTATTCAGATTCCTTCATCATCCGAATCAGGTAAAGACATATATTCTAGATATTTGGGTATATCCAATCAGGATCCATACCCAAGGTACTTAAGTAAATTAAATTAATACCAATAACCTAAACCCTAAATCAAAATTTCAACTTTAAGCCACCGACACATTCGTCCCAATATCTTCCCATCTTCACTGTCACTTTCATCCACACCCTCTCTCCATCTCTGCCGTCTCTCTTCACATCTCATCTCTCTCTCTCTCTCTCTCTCTCTCTCTCTCTCTCTCTCTCTCTCTCCCCCCCCCCCCCCCAAAAAAAAAAAAGTTGTTTGAAAGTTCTCTTCATCATAAATATTGGCAATTGAGTCTTGAATCTTGATGCTTTTCAAGAAACCCTTCAATGTTGAAAACAAGATCAACTTACTATGCTAGCCATGATGAATTTCACTCTTATCGTTATTGAATGATAGATCTTTTCATTTGTTTGATATAATATTTTTGGAACTCGGCTCATGCAATGGCTTCATCTCTCTCTCAAAATTTCCTTTATGTGATATCAAATTTGTGGTGTATCCAAATCCACTTGAACAGATATCCGGTTGATCATGTAATTTCTCCTTTCATAATAGATTTGGATCAGAAAAATGCTGATATATTTTTGCAGATCAGATCAGCAATTTAGGCCTCGGATAGGAAATCCAATCCATGGACAGCCTTAGAGAAAAGAGAACAACTCTGTGTGGATAAAGCATTATTGGAAAATATTTGTTGTAATATTCCTCCAACATACTTTTCAAATAACTTTTTTATATTTTTCCAACCACTTTTTGTCCCACATACATTATATCACAAAAAGTGCAGCACTTTTGTCCTAGCAAATAAGAAAATCTCAAACTTCAATGAAGGTCCATTTTCTTTCTCAAATTAAAAGCTATACTAGGAAAGAATTTCTAATTATTCCGGTTAGTTATATAATCATACCAAAGTCAATTAGGTCCAAAATGCATTGATCAAATTCAAAATGCACAAGAACCAAGCACAGCATTGCCTTTTTTGTACTTTCACAAAAGAAAAAGACAAAACTCAAGAAAATCATCATTAAAAAAGTAGACGAAAAAAAGGAAGCCCAATAAAAGTAAACATAAGAAAATCAGCAAACTATAGGGTTCAATAACAATTCCAATGGAGAAAGAATCGAACTTTCCACTTTTATTAGCAAACGAGTGTATACAAAAAACGCATAATTTCTAGAGCAAGAACATGCCTGTTTTAATAAACAAAAATGACCGAAAAATGAAATTTGTTAAAAATTTTATTAATTCAAGAATTCAATTTTCTCAACATATAGATTCATAAATTTATAAAAATAAATGACCCAAGAAACAGAAAGAAAGCAATTAAAAATAAGGCTAACCAAGTTTGGCCCAGAGATAATCATCATCGACGGAGGGAGTAGAACATTCGCCTCTTTCCATCGCGTTGACTACTGACTTAAGCCAGCCACTTGTACGAAAGGGTGCGCGAATTCCAAAAAATACAGAGTTTTGTTCCCAAGTGAGCGTCTAACAAGTTTCCAAAGCTTCAAGGAAAACGATACTAGTTCTTTTTTTTTTTATTTTTTATTAGGACGATACTAGTTCTTTTGTATTTCCATTTTTTGCCAAAACAGCAATTAAGGAAAGATCAACAATGGCTAATAATAAAATATTAAATTGATATTAATAAAAAATGTTAGTCTTTGTAATTTTCGTTTTAAATGTTTGAAGTTTGGATCATTATCGTCGATTAGGCTTCAAAATATTTTATTTGCTTCTGATTCGGCCACTTTTGGTGTAATATTTGTATTTGTTACTCTACATAAGTAATTAATTAATTGTAAGTTTACACATTCTTTTACTTATTGAGTTATTTAAAAACTCAATTAAATATCCTTTGAATATATAATAACTATGTCCTACATGTAAATTTAGTTGATCATATGTAGAAATGAAACCAAAGTTGATTTGTAATTTGTTCAATTTGTTTAGGAAACTATTTTAGAATAGAATTTGTTTTTGTTAATTGGAATAGAATTAGATATTTGTTTTGATACGGATTTATTATATAATACATTGTATATGAGGTTGGTCAGATTGTATTGAGTGTGAGAAAAATTCAAGTAAAAGAAAGAAAAACAACTACATCGTTATTGAATAAAAAAAGCCTTGCTTGCCTCCTTATTCTTCTTGTCGTGGCTGAGAATCCTACATCTTCAATTTGACATATGTAAACATCAAATTTTGACACAATATTTTTGAAAATATATTTTTCTTTTATTGAGGGTAATTTTTTGTATCTTTTCGAAGGGGTCAATTGTAAATTTATGTGACATAAAAATCTAGGGCAAAATGGTAATTTTCACTTGTAAATACGTTTTTCTTTCATTTTAATGTGTAATTTGTATTTTTACACTTTTGGGAGTTTTCTTAATTTTTGAAAGTTTTAGAGATTGTTCGGTAGAATGTTTGTTATTAAATGATACATTGTCCAATTGTCTTAGTCGTTAACATTTTCATTTGTTGTATTTTTATACTTTTTAAAAGGGCAAAAAAAAGAAAGAAAAAAATAAAAAGAAGAAGAAAATTGTTGGTGAAAATTGACCCCACAAAAAATTAAACTGAAAGGATCAATAGTCAAGGTTTGTTAAGTACTTTTATTTTTATTTTTCAATTTTAGTTTTATTCTTGGATTTTCTTATTTTTCTAAATGGGTCAGGCTTAAGTTTGAGATGTTTCTAGAATGTACACTGTTTTTAGTATTTAATGCACACAACCCTAAGGTATAGGGGAGATATTACTGACAAACACAGTTCACACACTTACATACTGTTTCACACAGTTGCAGCTAACGTGCAACTCCTCTTTCATCATCACTGCCAAACTCTGCCGTCATATCTCCTTCATCACCACTAGTCCTCTTTCCTTCCAGCCAAGAAAGGTAGCAATCTTAGGCTTTTGTTTTTTTCAATTTCTTTAATTCATACACTTGATTGATGAATTTATTGGTTTGTTTAAGATTTAAATGAATTTAGGAATTTGAATAATTTGGGTGTCTAGGGGAAATGAAGAATTCGACAAGAAGACTTGGAGATTGAGGTGGTGATTTTAGTGAATTTCAGATTTTTTTTTATAGATTATATGTAAATATTGAGTTAATATAAAATGTACATTTATGTCTTCGCCCAAATTTGGTAATTATTATTGTGCCCCTTGAACCTTTTAACTTTTTACATTTTAGTCTTTGCTCATTAGAGATTGACCCCTAGTCTTCTTCTTATTTCAATTAAGTCCTAATTAATTGCAATTTCCCCCATTAACTTGTTAAATTTTATGATTTTATCCCCGTCTTACATTAATTACATCTTTATACCTTCGCTTGTTAGAATTTATAATTTTATCCCTTGTTGCGCCCCGAAAAATATGCGCACAGGTCAGTTAGTGATTGTCATGCCCCAAGAAGGCGGTCCGATCTAGTAATCCTTTTCAAAAAGAAGGTTTTTGGAAAAACCATGCGTGTGTGAGAAAAAATTGAATTCTTAGTGAGAAAGTGTATTTTTTTGTAGAAATTGGTATTTTGAACAATAAAAGAATGCTGGGACTAAAAAATGCGACAGTTTTGGCCAAATAGTTTGAAGAAAGGTTTTTTCTTAAAAAATGGAGTTGCTACTTGGTATTGAGTTAGGGTGTCCCAAGCCACTCGAAAAATCATTCAGCAAAACAAAAATAAAAATTTTAGAAAAATATTTGAAAACACCTTTTCTGACTCTGGTCTACGAAAAACAAGAGAAAAAGGTCCGGGAGTCACATTGATAAAAAGAAAGGCAAGGGCTCACGCCTAAGGGATGCTTTCAACCTAGCCGAAACTAGTTGTGAGGTTTAATAAAATTTTTCTAAAATAACCGTACATTCTATCACGTTCGGATATGACTAAAATAAATGCAAATCCTAAGTCTAATGTGGGTATCGGGAGGGTTGGAATGTTTCATTGAGGCTTGATCGGAAAAACTGCATTAATTGCGAAACTCGAGATGAGGTTTCGAGGGAGTCACGAGTGTGGATGCAAAAATAGAATGTTAAAAAAAATGAAGAATAACAATATAGATAATAAGTGAACAAAAAAAGTGGTTATGCAACATAACAAGTACAAGGGACTAAGAATCTTGTGACGAACTGTTCATTACTCACGGAGGGAGGAACCACATGTTACGCCGCTGCTTCTCACGTAAGTAGGTGACTATTTCTAGTTGAATCATACAAATAACCTAGAATTCTATATGAAATGTAACATAAGTACCATACACTGAGTTTAGGTAAAAAAAGGTAATAATAGTAAGATATATATATAAAAAATCATGCATAAATGAAAAGGCCCAAAAATAAAAAGTGATGTGTGAAATGATATGAAATACACATGGGGAGTGAAACTAAAACTATCACTAAAATGACCTAAGAGTCTAGCATTGGATGTCACGCCCCGAAATGACACATGGTGAGATCGTGACTGTCGCGCCCCCAAAAGGCGGTCAGGTTTGGTGACCCTTTTCGAAAAGATAGGTTTTGGAAAAACTGTGCGTGTGTGAGAAAAATTAGATTTTTAGTAAGAAAGTGTTTTAAAAGAAAATAAGGTCGGGACTAAAAGTGCGACAGTTTTGGCCACCTAATTTTGAAAAAGGGTTTTATTTGGAAATGGAGTTGCCAATTGGTATTGAATTAGAATGTACCAAGTCAATCGAAAAATCATTTAACAAAACAAAACAAAAATAATTTTTTTTAAAAAAATATTTGAAAACCCTTTTTTTAACTCCGGTCTACGAAAAAATAAGAGAAAAATGTCTAGGAGTCACATTTAAAGAAAGGGAAGGCAAAGGTTTGCGCCTAAGGCACCATTTCCACCTAGCCGAAGCTAGTTGCAAGGTTTAATCAAATTTTTCTAAATTAACCGTAAGTTTTATCGCGTTTGGATGTGTCTATATGAATGCGAATCCTAAATCTAAATGTGAATACCGAGAGGGTCGGAATGTCCCATCGAGACTTGAGCGGAATTATCACATTAATTGCGAAACCCGGAATGAGGTCTCGCGGGAGTCACGAATGTAGACGCAAAATGGAATGCAAAAAGAAAAGGGAAAAATAGTATAGATAGTAAGTGTCAAAGAAAGTGAGTATGCAGCATAACGAGTACGAGGACTAATAACTCATGATTGGTATTTTTCTACTCACAGAGGAAGGAACGGCTTGTCAATCCACTGCTTCCCACGTAAGTAGACGACTATTTCTAGTCGGATCATACAAATGACCTAAATTCTATGTGTAATACAATCTAGATGTCACGCACTGAGTATTTGTCAAAATAGATAGATAGATAATAAAATATATACAATAATCATGCAAAAATGAAACATTCCTAAAAAATTAGTGTGTAAAATGATATGAAATACACACGAGTGAAACTATCATTAAAGTGACCTAAGGGTCTAATGTTGGACTAGCCCTTTTTTTTAAATTCCAACTAGTGTTGGACTAGCGAAAAAACGAGAAAAGCCACAACTAGCATTGAACTAGTGGGGTGACGAGTTAATAAAATTTAATAAAACATGAATCAAAATAGTAAAGCATGAATCAAAGCAAATAGACATATAAAAACATATAATAACACATAGGAGCACATAATACGTAGGCATGATATCTAAATACAAAATCCTAAGGAAAGCAGTAAAAACACCTAAGCACGCGAGCACACAAAAGCATATAAGCCTTAACTATTACATCGGGGAATTAGCTACAATTTTTAGAGAGAAAAAGTAAAAACAACCTATCTATTACACTTGCTATCTAAAATACAAAATTTTGTATAAGTATGAGAAATATAATCTAACTATTACATCAGTTACCTAAATATATAAATAAGCTAAAATAAAAGAAAATGCAATCTATTCTATTACATTTCTAGCTCCATAATAAAATTCGGAACTAAATGGCATAAAAATAAAAAAAATAAATAAATACGCAAAAAGCTTGTAAAAGTAAGAAACACTTGAAGAAAAGGCAAGAAAGATCACATAGGAGCACATTGGAGTGCACAAAGAAGCAATTAAAAAGTAACGAAAATACCTCTTCTTGAAGACCCGGTACTAAAATACTATCAAAATGAACAAAAGCATTAACGGTACCACTATTTAATGAAGTAAGTCATAAAATGTAAAATTTTAACAAATTGGGATAAAAGGTAAACTTGATTAAATTAAGGGGCTAAATTGTAATTTAAAGTATTGATTTAAGATTAAAATCCAAAATTCTATCAAATTGGGGGAGAAAAACAACAAATTTCAGCAAGGATTTGGGCTTAAATTGACAAATTTCAACAACTATTAAGGTTTAATTGCAATTAATTGAGCCTAATTGACAAAGAATAAAATCTAGGGGGGGTCAAACTATAAAATCAAAGACTTAATTGCATAAAAAAATAGGCACCATGGCAAATTAGCAATAACCAAATTTTAAATGGCCAAGACATAATGTAAAACTAAGATAAAACCAAATTAGTTAACTAAAAAGAACGTGCCAAATTAAACTGAGTGTTAAACTAAAAGGCTAGATTGCATTAACTAGAAGCCATTTAAAAAAGAAACAAAGCCTAGGGACTAAATGCCGCACTCCACTATCGATGATTGGACCGAGAATAAAGTCAAAATGCACACCACCGTTTGCTCCTTAAATCTATTTTCTTCAACTACACAATGTAAAAGAAACGAGTTCTCCCTTCCAGATGTTTTCTTCAACTAAGACCCACTCCTCTAAAATTTCTTCTTCGACTAAAGTTCCCTTTGTTCTCT